>PVKH010005707.1:0-21801 GCA_004027955.1 Chaetophractus vellerosus | reverse complement strand
GCCACCTCAGCTCCCTGGTCTGCTGCGTCTCTTATTGTCTCTCTTCTGCGTCTCTTTTTGTTGCGTCACCTTACTGCGCCAGTTCTCTGCACAGGCCAGCTCTCTGTGTGGGCTAGCATGCTTTTCACCAGGAGGTCCTGGGAATTGAACCCTGGACCTCCTATATGGTAGACAGGTGCCCAATCACTTGAGTCACATCCACTTCCCTAAATTTCACTTATATAAAATTAAACATTGTTTAGGGATGCATACATAGATAAGAGACAATGAAATTCAAGTAAATAATTATCACAAAAGTGAGGATAATTGTTTACTCTCGGGGTTGGGGGTGGTTGTGATCAGGCTCTGGGTACACAAACATCAAGTGGTAATGGCATGTATGAGACTGGGCTGGAGCAAGTCCTAAAGAAACAAGTGAGCTGCAACAGCAGAGTGATTCTGCTGTCATCACTGCTGTGTAACCTACCTACCAAGTAGGCTTCTAATACAGTATCATTGCCAGGGGAGACCAGTCGGCCACCTAGTGCCAATTTGGTTATACTGGACCACTTCCATGGTGGGAAAAATAGTACTTTGCTCTCACGAGAACAGACATTTCTTTTGGACATGGATTTTTCTTCATTGTCCCCAGTGATTTTGTCAAAACCGCCATGCAGGGACTTATAGAATGTATTAGTCATATCATTACGGCATTCCACACCGTATTACTTCTGACCAAGGAACTCCATGTTCAGCAAACAAAGTGTGGAAAGGAGCTTATGCTCCTGGATTTACTGACCATGGTCAGTACATCATCCTGATGCAGCTGGTCTAATAAAACGATAGAATGGCCTTTTCAACATAAAACAAAAAAACAAAAAACAAAAAACCTTTCCCCAAGGTGGCTGCCTCATCTGTCTGCCTGCCTTCTTCAGGAGGCACCGGTAACCAAACTGGGACCTCATGTGGGAACTGTTTGAGCCATACCTTCTCCCTGGAATGGCTTTTTGAAGACTCAGTTTCAGTATTGTCTGAGTGGTAACATCTTTCAGGGCTGTGGTAATGTCCTTCAGACAGTCACGCTTTAAATCAGGGGCAGGCAAACGGCCTGCAGGTATATACATGAACTTTTAAGGAGAAACAGACCTGCCCTTTAGTTCACACAGTCTATAGTTGCTTTTGTATTGTAATAGCAGAGTTGCAAGAGAGTGCGACCCCAGGAATGCTTCTGACAGGTGATACAATAATGGCTGCAGTAAGCTGGAAGTTGAGACCTGGCCATTTTGGGTTCCTTGGATCGGTGAACGAACAAGCAAAAGAGGGGGTTTACTGCACTGACTGGGTGTTGAATCCTGACTATAGAAGGAGAGCAAGAAGGAATACAAGAGATCCCCTGCATCTATCCAGTGATAAAATGAATGGAAAACTACAACAAAACAATACAGGCAGGGATGTTAATAACTCCAACCCTTCAGAAAAGAATATCTGAATCACCCCAGTTGGAAGGATGCTTGCTGAAAGCAAAGGGAATATGAAATGGGTGGTAGAAGAAGGAAGTGATAAAAAGATTTGACAACATGAACAATTACAGAACTGAGAACTGTAAGAATAAGGTTTATCATTTATTTTGATAAGAACAAATGTGTGTACGTACTCACCACATTTTTTCCACTCTCTTATTTCTCTACCATATAAAATAAAATATATATGAACAGAGATTAACTTCATCTCTCAGTAAAGTTAAAAAAGAATAAAGGGGGAATATACTCAGAAGGAAATAAATATCCCCCAAAGACAGATGAAGGTGATTTTCTATATTCTTTTGGGGAAAGGGGGTAGCATGTTTTCAATTGTACATGTGTTAGCTATATCATGTTAGGTGGAAGCATGGTTTTAAATTGGGAGTTAAATATGGTTTAAAAGAATCATGTATGCATGCCGAAAGAACAAGGGGTTTTGTGTGGTGGTTTTAATCTATGCCAACTTAGCTAAATTAAAACTATGTTTCCCAGAATTCTCTGCCCTGTATGGTTCGGGGCAAGGGATGGCCACAAGAGAAATGTGTGCAGGATTTGGAAGGTATTACTTTAGCAACAGCTATTATGCTCAAAAGGTTAACACAGGGCCCAGGCACACAGCAGCTTTCACAGACTGCTGCTGCTATGCCAGCTCACCGTGTTAGAATCAGACAGCAAGTAGGCCAATGACTCCTCCTCTTAGTTCTGGGCCAGACACATGTTAAAGTATGGCAAAGGACACCAGCAGCTGTTTCTGAAGCTGAGCTGATTATATTAGATGCCGTTACAGCCAAATGTGGTTCCGATTTGCCTGTGCTTTCCCTTACTTTTCATTCTACAGTGACTTTAGGCAGAGGTTCAGCCTTCCACTCTCTCATTCATCAGCTCCCCTTTGTTAGAGATTTTTCTCAGAGCCTTGAACTGACCACTTCCTTCCAGACCTTTATTCTCACCCAGCTTCTCCCACATCACTTTGGCTTCCCTGATCCAACCCTTAACGGATACAGTAACAAACGGTTTTCCAAAGTGGTTGTGGCACCATGTAACTACTATTGTTGCCCGGGAACACAAGTTTTTAATTGTAAATGTTATTTTAGCTTGCTTCCATTCCTTTAGTTGTTATCTTATGTTTTATAACACTGCTGTCAATGGTTAACTATATATTTTGCCCCAGCTGGCTCAGCTGTTTTCAGATCTTACAGCCCATTTGTTTAGCTTAGTTCCCTTCCTTGCTATTATATGTGGATTAGACTATTTATGACTCTGCTGTAACCTATAACTATGTGTAATGCCTCAGCCTAATCCTTTTTTTTTTTTTTAAAGATTTATTTATTTTATTACATATCTCCCCTTCCCCCCCGCTGCGGGGACGCGCCGAGACTGGTCACTGCGCAGGCGCGGCTTTCCCCGCTTGTGGGCGGTCTCTGCGTCTGTTCACGGCCGGCTTTCAGTTCCCGGGTGGCTGGCTGTGCTCCACTCGCGGGCGACCTGCCCTGCCCGTGGCGGCTTCTGCCCTGTCCGTGGCAGTTTTTTGCCCTGCCCACGGCGGCTCTGGCCCGCCCACGGCAGCCTGCCACTCTCAAGGCGGTCTGTCCGCTAGGAGAGGTCCCCGGGAACCGAACCCAGGGCCTCCCATGTGGTATGCCAGCGCCCTATCCACTGGGCTATCGAGCCGCCCCCTCAGCCTAATCTTGACAGTTCTTAATGGCCTGTTTAGCTCAGTTCAATTCCTTTACTAGCCTTATGTTAATTAAGCAATTTACAACCCTGTTGTAACCTGTAACCCAAGGCTTAAACTTTCCCCAGCTGGCTTTTGTCAATCTTCAAGGGCCACCCTCCTTGGACCCATGCTTACACATTCCAATTAAAATCAGTTATCTACCTCCAACCTCCCTTTGTTTAAATCCCATAAAAACCCTAAAGCTCTTTAGTCTTGGAGAGATAGATTTGAGCCTGTTCTTTTAGCTCCTGTTCTCCTTACCAGCAGCTGTGCAATAAAACCTCTTTCTCTCTTTGAAACCCTGGTGTCACAGAATTAATTAATTTTTGTGTGCATCAGGCAGCGAGCCCATTTTGGCAGCAACAGTTCTATCAACTTACACTACAGGAGTGAATGAGGGATCATACTACTCAATATCCTTGCCAGCATTTGTTACTGTCAGATTTTTAAGATTCTGCCAATTTGCTGGCATACAAAAGTACCTCAACTGTGGTTTTATCTTGCATTTTCCTGATAACTACTGAGGTTCAGCAGTTTTTCTTTTATTTATTGGCCCTTTGGATTTCCTTTTTTGTTATTTATGTTTTTGAAGGTAAGCATTCAGATTCATAAAGGGGAGCAGAATGTACTTAACAATTCTTTAAAAATTTTTTTTTTGGGACTTATCTTATTTTCTGGATTTAAAGTTAAAATTCACCAGGAAGGTCTCCTGAAAATCTGAAAACTATCACAACAATAAGTGATGGGATTAGAACCTTCATCTCCTAATAAGTCAATGCTCTTTTAACTATATCATACAGTGAAGGGGCACAAAAGGGACTCTGTAGGCAAACAACTGTTTAAGAGCCTGACCCTGACTTAGAGTCAGGAAAACTGCAAAGGTTATAGAGTGTAAATGAGAACAGTTAGGAACGTCATCAAACCACCTCATGTAAAAGAACATGGACATCCTTTGACTTTTCACATACCTGTTTCACCATGGAAGACAGCCAGCTCTGGATTTTTAACACTAAAAATGCTAGTAACAACACTCTTGAACTTTAAAAGGTCCAATCTGTTATCACCTTTCGGATTTTCCAGAAGCAATACTCCACCTAAAAACCACAAAAATAAAACCTCATTCAGAAAAGTAAAACCTTAAAAGAAAGGTTAAATATGGAAAAAAATTCAAGAGATACAAGGGGGTTCAAGCCCTAATTTTATTTGTACACTATAGACATGCTTAGTATATATTCTGGCAGTCCTTGGAAGAAGAGATCCAGGCATGGAGAATCATGTAGAATCATAGTTATCAAAACCCTAACAAACAAAAAAGATTCTGTGTACCCTTTACCCAGTTTCTCCCAATAACATCTTGTAAAACTATAGTACAAATATCACAACCACGATATAATCAAGATACAGAACATTTCTGTCACCACAAGAAGCCCTTGTGTTGCCCTTCCATAGGCACACCCACTTCCCTCCCAACCCCATTACCTCAATTCCTGGAAGAGACTAACCTGAGCTCCATTTCTATAATGCCATTTCAAGAATGCAGAAGCTTTTGGGTTTGATATTTTCACTCAACATAACACTCTACAGATTCATTGAGGTAGCTGCATTGGTCAGCAGTTCATTCCTGTTTTGAGTAGTATTCCACGGGAGTACAACAGTTTGTTTAACCATTCAGCAGCTAAAGAACTCTGGGTCATTACTGGTCTTAGGCTATAACAAATACAGCTACTAGAAACATTCATGTACAGGTTTTTGGATGAATATAAGTTCATTTCTCTGGGATGAATTTCCATACAACAACTGCTGGGTTGTATGGAAAGCACATGCTCAGTTTTTTAAAACTGCCAAACTGTTTTCCAGAGGGTCTATACCATTTTACATTCCTACAACGATGTATGAGTAGTACAGTTTCTCCACATCCTCACCAGCATTTGGTGTTGGTACTGCTTTTTATCTGAGCCATTCTGATCGGTGTGTGTAGTAGTTCTTTTTTTTTTTTTTAAGATTTATTTTTTATTTATTACATATCCCCCTCTTTCTGCTTGTTCTTGCTGTGTTCATTTTTGCGTTCTTCTGTGTCTGCTTGTCTCCCCCTGCTGCGGCGACCCGCCGAGTCAGCTCACCACGTGGCGGCTTGCCCTGCTCACGGGGGCTTGCCCTGCCTGCTCGAGGAGGCCCTGGGAACTGAAACCGGCGCCCTACCAATTGGGCTATAGCCTGCCCCCGTAGTAGTTCTTTAGTGTAGTTTCAGTTTGCATTTTCCTAATGGCTAACGATGTGGAACATTTTCATGTGCTTATGTGTCATCTGTATATCCTCTTTGGTGACATGTCTGCTCATATCTTTTTGACCATTTTATAACTGGGTTGTTTTTTTTTTTAACTGTTGTGTTTGGGAGAGTTCTATATATATTCTAGATACTAGCTCTTTGTTGGACATATGGTTTGCAAAGATTTTCTCCCATTCTATAGCATGTCTTTTCTTCCATTTCATGGGATCTTCTGCAAAGCAAAAGTTTTAAATTTTGATGATCATCACCATTGAAGTCCAATTTATCAATTTTAACTTTTATGGATTTGGCTTTTGGTATCAAGCCTTAAAAACTCTGCCCAGCCGTGAATCTTAAAGGTTTTCTATTTTTCTAAATGTTTCATAGTTTTATATTTTACATTTAAGTCCATGATGCAACTTTTTGTATGGGTTTCTTCTTCATTGACATGTTTCCTACCATTCCCCTAAAATTTCAGCCACTTCCATCTATCCTACCAAAGGTAGTGAAAGAAAGGGATTGGTTGGGGTTCTGAGCCCCTTGAGCAGTTAGGAAGGGAAAAGAAACTAAAATAATCACTGGAAGTGACAAAGAATAACAACCAAGAAGTAGTGAGAAACAGAATGGAAAAGGCAGAAGACAAAGGTGAAGAGGAAGAGAAAAGGAGAGGCACTGGGGCTCTCTCTCCTGCTAGGAGGGGCTGGAGAGAAAGTTACAACCATTGAGAAGTGCAGGACCTAAAGAAGGGAGGTGGTGTTTGAGTCTGAAGAAGACTGAAGGAGGAGTAGGTCAAGGATGGAGGGCCACCTCTCTTATAGAATGGAACCTGTCACACCTCAGGGGCAGGAGCTTCACAGACCATAGACACTTCCATTACATTGACAAAGAAAAACAAGGCTTCCTCAGCTTAGAGGTGAATTTGCTTCCCATGAAGATGCAGAACTGAACAACTGTGAGATCAGAAGGCACCAGGCATTTCTTTTTGTCCAGGTCCTAACTGAATTTTGGGGACTTTTACTTAATCACTATGACCTGGTAAAGGTATTTCTTCCAGATTTACTCACCTTCAGACTGACGCATCTTGAATGGATGCTCTTCTTTATATATGAACCTCACCCACTGGGGACCAGGTTGGGCTGAAGGAACCTGGGGGACAGGGTGGTGGTAGTAGTGTGGAATGGCAGTGCCCCATGATGCATTTTGAATTAATTTTTGTATAAGGAATAAACTTAGGCTGAAGTTCATTTTCTTGCCTATGGATATGGAAGTGCACTAGAACCGTTTAATGAAAAGAAGATCCTTCTCAATTGAACTGGTTTTATACCTTGCTCAAAAAAAAAAAAAGGCTGGCCACACTGTGAGAGTCTATTTTTTGGTTCACTATCTATTACACTGCCAATGCCACAGAGTCTTATAAGCCATGAAATTGGATACAGTGATTTCTTCTATTGTATCATTTTATAAAATTGTTTTAGCTATTCTATTTACTTCCCCCTTCCAGGTAAAATTTCAGAATAATCTCGTCTATTTCTACAAAAAAACTTGCAGAGATTTTGATAAGAATTGTCTTAAATCAGTATATCAATTTGGAGAGAACTGACATTTTTATTATAATGAATCTTAAAATCCACTAACATGGCATGTCTCTCCACTTATTTACATCTTTGTCTTTTTTCATCATCAATCTGTAGCTTTTAGCATATAAGCCCTGTAAATGTTTATTAGATTTACACATAAGTATTTCATGGTTTTGAGTGATTGCAAATGGTATTTTATTTTTTGTTTCATTGTCTACATGTTCATTTTTAATATACTGAAATAAAAGTGATATCTGTATGTTTAGCTTTCATTCTGTGAACTTGAATGTTTTCCTTTTTTATAAGCAATTACATTGGAAACAACCTCTCTCTACTCCAATATTGCCTGAATCCAAAAGGTATATAAAAATGGCCAAAAATATCTTAAAATGGTAAACTTCAAGGTGAGTTGTAGTTTTTCCTCATGAGTGCTTTCAGCTGGACAGTAAATTACAAATCATATCTAGTCATGTTAAGGCAGAGGATCAATCTGTGATTGCATTTGTAACTATACCTGGGGAAATAATCTTGTTGGGAGATGGGAGCTCTTCTTCCTAATTGTTTGTTCAGCTAGCCCAGGAAGGGGTGGTCCTGGAGTCAGCAGGTGCGGAAGCCAAGTCTTGCCTGTCTGCCATTGCTCATTTTGCTGCCCTTGTTGACATCACTGATGTACAACCACTATCCGTAAACTGATTCCTTCTATAGGGTCACCCTATTGTCTCTGCCTGAGAGCCAGGAACAGCTCACATGCCACACATCACTGAACCTGCACAGCAGTTTGTGGGAATACATACTGCCTAAGGCATCAACACAGGTGCCGAACAACACGTGATCATAGTGGAAGCAGGTAGCAACAGTGATGGTGGGCAGAAAAATGACAGGGGCCCAAGCCACATCTCGAATCCAGTCACTCTGTGCTTCCAATGATTAGTTTGAGAAGTTTTTGGTAGATTCCTTGGGTTTTTCTAGAAAGACAATCATGTCACTCCCAATACAGGCTGCTTTATTTTATCCTTTCCAATTTGTATGCCTTTGATTTCCTTTTCTTGCCTTAGTCCACAGGCTAGGACTTCTAGTACAATGTTGAATTCATGTTTTTGTCTTTATGACCCTCATTTTTCATTCTGTGCCATGATCACAATTCCTTGTATCTATAACTGAACTATATTTTATAATATTTTGTTAAAAATTTTAGGTCTATATTCCTTAGGGAAATATCAATAGGTCTGTGATTTTCTATTTTTTGTACTGTCTTTGGTTTTAGTGGCAGGGTCACATAAAATGAGTTCGGGAGTGTCCCCTCCACTTCTATTTTGTGGAAGAGTTTGTGTAGAATTGGTATTAATATTAAAAATGTCTGGTAGAATTTTTAGTGAAACCATCCCGGTGTGGAGTCTTTTTTTTTTTTTTTTTGAGAGAGTTTTAAAAATTACAAATTCAGTCTCCTTAATAACTATAGAGCCATTCAAATGATCTATTTCTTATGGGGAGCTGTGGTAGTGTGTAGTCTGAGCTTCCTGAGAAATTAGTTTCATCAAGTTGCCAAATTTATGTGTATAGCGTTCTTCACAGGATTTGCGTATTTTTTATTTTATGTCTGCAGTCTGTAGGGATTTCCTGTATCATTCCTGATATTGGTAATTTGGTGGTTTTTTCTTTGGTTAGCCTTGTTAGAGTTTTATTAATTTTAATGATTTTTCTTAAGAACCAGTTTCATTTCAATGATTTTTCTCTATTGCTTTCCTGTTTAAAAAATTGCTTTGATTTCTACTCATCTTTAATTTTTCCTTTCTTTTCCTTTCTTTGGGTTTATTTTGCTCTTTTCCCCATTTCTTGAGATTAGATCTTAGATTATTGATGTGAAGTCTTTTTTCTTCTCTAAGTTAAGGTTTTAGTGCTACAAATTTCCCTCAGCACTGCTTTAGCTGTATTCCAAATATTTTGATATGTTTCACCCAGTTTTAAGTATTTGTTCTTTATTTTCCTAGAGTCTGCGTCCCTAACTGATGGATTATTTAGAAGAGTGTTGTTTTTAAGTGTGTGGAGATTTTTTTCTTTCTGTTATTGGTTATGATTAGATTCCATTGTGGTCAGAGAACATACTGTATTTTAAACTTTTTATAAAATTTGTTAAGGTTTGTTTTGTTACAGGTTATATGGTGTATCTCGGCAAATGTTCTGTGAACACATGAACAGCATGTGTACTCTACTGTTGTTGGGTGGGATATTGTATAAATGTTGATTAGAGCTTGTTGGTTGATGGTGTTAATGAATTTTATATCCTTGCTGATTTTCTGGCTAGTTGTTAGGTTTAACCAAGCAACTGGAATACAAACCATGGGATTTATTTACTCTTACCTTGCTCATTGCCATTTACACAAATGTTAAGATTGACATAGGCACAAGCAGGACCTGGCAAGGATGATCCTCTGGTGAGTGTAATTTCCAGCTCAGATGCCTTTAACTGAACACATGAGAACATGTGACTGAGTAACTGCAATGTTTCAACTGTAGTATGCCACACTAAAAATATCACAGATTACTTTTTCACTAAGAACAAAAGACCATGAAAGAAGAGCTCTATATAATTCTGAGAACATAGACATTCTTATCAATGAAAGTCAAGAGCTATAATTTCTTTCCTCATTTTTTTTTTTTCTCCTTTCATTTTGGTTCATCTTCAAAATGTAAATCTTTTAGCCTGATTATATAAGCAAAAGATATATCATTTTCTAAAAAGCCAAACAATTAAAAATATGGAAAATAGAAAATGAAATGGTCCTATAACTTGTCCCCATTGAAAAGATGAACAAGTACTTTCAGTCCCAGCCTGTCTGTCCTATCTGGCCAATATAAAGAAGGAATGAGACAAGGAATAAATGGAATAAATGACTGATAAAAGAATTTCTGCCTCTGTTATAAATGACCAACACTGGAATTATGGGCCAATATCTGATGTCTGGCATCAGACTTTCAGTAATATCTTAAATCCCCATATGTACCAAGAGGATGTGATACCAAGATCCATGATACTGACTGCTCTAGTTTTAGACAAAACAGGCCCCCAAAGCTACCTCATCTCTTGGCAAATCTTATGTACCCTCATGACCTCCAAGAGAACTGCCCTGAGAACAGCTCAGCCTTCCCTCTGTCCTCTCTTTAGGACACCCTCTCTCTGACTTTATGCACTATTGTCCAGAACACTATGTCAAGACTGAGTACCACACCAATCTCTATTGAGGGATAGAATATTAAGATGTGACTACATAAACAAAGTAAAACTTGATTCTAAATCTTTAATAGTCCAAGAGAACTTAAAACTCACCTGCAATTTTTCTTGAATAAGGATATTATCTGATCTAGGAACTGGATATGGTTTCAAGGGAGCCTTTATGGTGGCAAATATAAAATCTGTGTGGCTTTCAATAACATTATTCAGATACCTTCCTTCAGACTTCACATCATAATAAACTGTTATTTCATCAGTTGGAACCAGATTGCACTGAAAGCACATATAGAAAGTTTAAAAAACAGGAAAAAAAATTTACTAATAAAAACATAAGGTATTGTTGAACAAAGTACTTCGGAATAATTATGCAAGGGCACAGTTGCCTAACCCATTCCTCCTTGGGGGGGGGGGCATCCATAAGACTAACTGTACTATCATAATATTTGGTTTTGTACCCATCTCCCCATTTTATGCAGGTAGGGCATGTGTTTTCCAAGTATAACTCACATTTGAAGAAAGTATACTGAAACAAAGGAGCAAATGAGGGAGAATCCACTAAGCAAAGTTCTGACTTCAAGCAGAGCTCACCAAGACCACCCTATTCCCTGCTGGAGCAGACCCTGAAACACAGGTCTCAGACACCTGGGGTGGGGTATAGGGCATGCTGGGGAGCCCTACTAGCTGTCAATCCCCTTCTTGGGGTAGGAACTCCTGGGGTCCCTCCCCTGGTAAGGGCTTGCCATCCATTCACTTCTAGTCTAGGCCATGTGCAGCTGTCCTGGCCCTCCAGCTCTCTTCTGAAGAAGAATGATTCTACTCTCTCTCTTTCCCCCGGGCTAGGAACCCTTCCATACTGTTTACCAAATCTGCCCTTCCTTAGAGATACCCCACCGTCATTTGTGATTATTTGCTGTACCTTATTTGCAATAGATAACTCTTCTGACTCATTCAATTCTATCTAGAAGATGACTGAAAGGCAAAAAAAAGTAAAAAAGGCTGGGAAGGGGCACAGGGTGGCTGAAAGCTCCTGTTCAGAAAAACAAAAAGAGCAGTATCCAACTTATGACTGAACAAGTAGGAAGGGAAAGAGGCCTCTCTTTCCTATAAAGTACAATCTGAATGGATGGCAGACTAGTGAATAATTATCATTACTCAGTCACTGTGGTTTATATTACCCACCTCTCCCTGTCCTCTCAACCACCAAAAACAAAGAAACAAAAAAACCTAGCTCACTGTTTTTTGTTGTTGTTGTTGTTAGAGAAGTTGCGGGTTTACAAAAAAATCATGCATGAAATACAGGGATCCCATATACCACCCTGCTATTTTAAAACCTTGCAGTAGTGTGAAATATTTATTAGAATGGATGAATGTACATTTCTGAAATTGTGCTATTAACTATAGTCCATAGTTCAACTTAGGGTTCACTGTTGTGTTGTACAGTCCCGTAGAGTTTTTTCTTTTATTATTATTATATATCCCCCCCCTTTCTGCTTGTTCTTGCTGTGCTCATTTTTGCGTTCTTCTGTGTCTGCTTGTCTCCCCCAGGTTGCGGCGACCTGCCGAGTCAGCTTACTGCGCAGCGGCCTTGCCTGCTCGCGGGCGGCTTGCCTTCTCAAGGCGGTCTGCCCGCTCAAGGAGGCCCCGGGAACCAAACCCGGGGCGTCCAATGTGGTAAACTGGTGCCCTACCAATTGAGCTATAGCCGGCCCCAGTCCCGTAGAGTTTAAAAAAAATTTTTAATTCTAGGACCATATATACAACCTACAATTTTCCCTTTTAACCACATTCAAATATACAATTCATTGGTGTTAATTACATTTACAATGTTGTGCCACAATCGCTACCATCCATTACCAAAATTTTTTCCTCATCTCAAATGGAAACTCTGTACCATTTAAGCCTTAACTCCCTATTCCCTTATCCTCACCCCCTCCCCTAGTAACCTAGATTCTGGATTCTGGCTCAATGACTAGTTCATCTTTTACAAACTGACCTTCTTGCGAAGTTTCTGGATGCGATTGATGACTTCTCGAGCCATTCCTTCATCTACCATTGACTGGTCAGGGGTGACATCTAAGAGAACCAAAGCCTGTAAGAATGAACAGTGCACACCATGACAAAAAAATAAGGAAAACACTTCTTTTATACTTGGCAAAATGCTATAAATGCTATTTAAGAATAAATTCTGCAAAGTCTGTAATAGAGTACAATTTATTTATACAACTGAACAAAGGAAACAACATTAGCTTCTTTACAGCTCAGACTCTTCATTGTAACCAGCTATTCTTTCATCTAGGCAGAGAGATGTAGGCTTTTTGTTTGTTTTTGTAACTCTTTTTTGAAATATAAGGCTGGAGGGCTGCTGCTCATAGGACATGCCCAAGGTCCTGCTTTTATGACCAAGTTCCTCATGTGACTCAGCTTTTTGGCCATCAAGCTCTTCAAATAAATATAAACAAAATAAAAATCACGACGTTCCTGGAACAGCACAATTTTTCATAATCAAACTAGTGGATCAAAGGCCTCCAAGCAGCCACCTCCAAGTTATTTTTTCTCACCATGACCCTTTTTATCCTTTGGATGGTCTGTATGATTCAAGACACAATGATTTCTACAATGATCACTCTACTTTTTATATGATTTAGTTTGAAATGCCATTTTCTTATCAAATTCCTCTACTTTTTAAGCTGCTCTATTTTAAAGGTTGTCAGTTATGACAAAGTAAGAATGAGAATGTCATTTCTATTATAGAGCACATTACAGAGGGAAATTTACTCTACAAAACCTTTTAAATTAGGTGTTATCCTCATTTATCTTAGAGGAAACTGTATTTGAGAAGTTAGCAACCGGCTCTACTTCACAGAGGCACAAGGAAGTAGAACTGGAAATGTATGAGGAGCTTAAAAATCCAGTTCAGGACAGAGGCAACACAGCTCATGACAATATTTTAAAGCTTGTGAAAAAATTCAAAGCATCAGAAGACACTTATATACTTCAGACAAATTCTTCAGGCCCTCCCTCACATTTACTGTCATCAGAAGTTCCAGCAGGAGGACATTTCCAATGGTATAGTGTTATAACAAGAAAGAATGGCCACTCTCCTTCTGCTACAAATATCCTTGCTTTCCGTCTTCCTTCTTTCCTATCTACTTTATCTTTGATTCCTTATTACTGTCTGCCCACAACCGAGCTGCGTATACCTCTTACCTACTCCCCTTTTGCAAAGGCTTGAGATCTGCTGTACTTGTAACAGAGTTGCCACTCCCGTCTCCCACTCAGCGTGGCATGTTAAGCACAGAGTGGCTCCAGCAATCCTCTCTACTCCAGCCCTGAAGATCATATAACCTATCTGCCTGGAGAAGTGTGGTCAGTAGAAAATATTTGCTCTGTTTGTGATTCACCATGACAAAAAATACTGACCCTAGAATCATAAACAGCTTTCGCTAACCACCTACCACACCCAACCACCACAGGCTTTGTCTTGGAGTAGGTCTATTTGGATTTATTCTGACTGGGGTATGGTGTGCTTCTTGGACATTGTAAGTTCATTTCTTTTGTGAGAATTGGGAAATTTTCACCTATTATTTCCTCAAATACTCATATGTCACCATAGATTTTGGATAGGGGACCTTCTCTATTTACTTTTACCAGATAACTTACCAGGCAGAATAAAAAGGAATTAACTTGCTTTCCTGTCTCCATGAATAATTCATTCCTTGAAGGATGGGACTATAGCTTATTCATTTTCATAGAACCCAACACTTAGAACTAGTTGGAAGTGGAAATCATAAATTAAATGTTTATGTATTCATTAAACATGCCTCTGTTAAAGCCATATGAAGAATTTTATAAAACCAATCCAAAAGGAATAACAGGATTATTTTACCTAAGTCAAGCTGTAATATTATCAGGAAAGGCATAGGTAAATACTTTCTTCTTTTATGCTCTCATCTCCTTTGAAAGATACAGGCAAGGGGACAAAAAAGTACCTGAGCATCTGAGTGTGCTTCAAACTGCGCACTCCCACCTGTGGCCTGATCGAAGGTGTACATGAGGCGGATGTCTTCTTCATGCAATTCATGGCCTTCCACAACAATGGTGCCTATTGGAGAAAGAACTGCCACTGTTACTAAATCGGCCCCTCCTCCTATTGAAGCTGCCCCGCTACAAGTGTGTTGTGCCACTTTTTGAAGAAAATTTCACATCAGAACTTCAGAGGCTTCAAGAGATCCTTTCCTCCTAATCATGTCAGTGTTGCAGCCAAAGCGTGACAAACAGAAAATCTGATTTCTACAGCAACTTTATGACTACACTATGCTGCATTGAAAACAGTTAATTACCACCAGTGTTTATTGTTTTATATAAACTCCCAGATACAAGGACATGCCAAAGAAAGGCAATAAATCTCCACCATAAAACACAGCACAGCATGATGTAATGACAAAGCCACAGGGTTTGGGGAGGTGGAACACAAATTAACTACACACTTGTATTGTGTCCTCCACTTTAAAAAGAGGGACACAATTTCTGCTGAGTAGGGTGCAGTGAGCATTAAACAAGACCGACAGTGTGAAGTACCGAGCACCATCCCTGCCCAAAGCAGGCAGAAGAGTAAGTAGATGTTTAATGTAAAGTCATCAAGGGGTCAAGTTTATCATGAGACAAAGTTTCAAGTGCTTCTTTACATCTCTGAGCCCCACAGGGCCTCCAAGACCTAATCGTGAGTTCCTTTGCTCTCACCAGACACGCCCCCCATCTAGCGGGATAAGCTCCCTACCTGGTTACTATGCTGAACCAACTGTACCCCATCCAGTCCTCAACCCAATGGGCTTTACCTCCTTGCAAGCTAATCACACCCTCCCACGAGAACCAAGAGTCCTCCCACCCTCTTGACACTACAAAGCCTGCCTCCCCCAGCCCCTGCTTGTTCACACTATTCTGAAGTGCAGCCCCTGTGTGGTCCTACATGGCAGGGAGTTTCCTTCACTTCCACGCTGTGAGGATATGTGACTAATAAACTGCTGTCAATCTCATCTGTCCAGTGCTGGGTGTGGGCTCAGCCATCTTGTACTATTGAGGACGGATGATGGAGGAACCCCTTTTCACAGATGGGGTATACAGTGGGAGATCAGAACGGTGATCCCTTCATCTTCAGGGAAGCTGGCAAAGGTCACTCGTAACTTCTTGGGCAGTGGGCATCAGGCTGCCAATTCTTACTTTATGTCACTGTGTTCTGAAAGTTATTTTTCTTTCTATCAGTGTAGAACATCCATTCAGAAACTACAGTTTAAAAGCTGCAGGATTTCAGTTTCAAACAAGGTTTAGCTCAAGAATTTTAAAGGTTTCTGGTGAGACAATTTAGATTTGTGACTTGAAGTTTGATAAAAAAGCATTTTACTAATTTAATATTTCAAGCTGATAGTAATGATTCAACTTTTAGCTTCTAATCTCTTATGTTCTATTAATTTTATCTAAAAATCTGGGAAATCTTAGGGTCATTCCCCAAATTTCCATAATGACTAGGTTGCAAGTTCTTAAGAAGTCACCTGATCCCTAAGTCCTTCAATCTTTATTCTCAGGACAGCTTCCTGCATATGATTTTCCAACCTTAGAGGGAATCAACAATCAAGCATCTTGAGCCCCAAGAGCTGCAGGATATCAAGCAACCACATCCAACCTAAGTATAATTCTAATCTGGGCAGAGTGGCGCACTCCTGAGCACCCTGAAAGTCTCTCTAGAGGGCAGGAGGCGGCAGAGTTCCCCTTCCTAGCCCCCTGATTTGGACAGGCCCTCATTAGGTGTCCTCATATTACTCTATACTTCTTCATAGCACTTATCAAAACCATGTTTAATTATTTCTGTAATTCTTCAATGTCTGTCAGTACCATGAGGGTAAGTACAAAGTCTGTCTTATGCAACTATTTCCAGGGCCAGCCACACAGAAGGGCTTTAAAAAATATTGACTGAATGAATGAATCCAGTCGCCCCAACAAGAGACCAAAACAGGGGTTCTAGATATTTTAGAAAAATGTGGTAAGTTCTGACCCAGCTTTCCTTTCCTTTGCAGGAAGCTCCAAACTTCAGTGCTAATTCCTTTTCTTCTAAAAATAACTACAATGTTTTCTTTTGAATATTTTCCAGTCTTCATTCTAATTCCCCAAAAGCCATCATCTTTTCTCCCCACAAGCAACATCTGGTAACAGTGACACTCCACTTGGCCTGTAATGAAGTCCCAGGGGGTACTGGCTCTCAACATTAGGGAAAACTCTCTAGGCTTGCATGAACAGTTGAAGAATTCAATGGTAACTTAAGGTCCACCCCATTTGAGATTCAGTATAATTTCTATCTAGAAATCTCAAAGATTTATATGTAAAGACAGTCACTATGATATTATTTGTAATATTAAAAAACTGGAAGCAACCTAAAACACCAACAATAAAAGACTAGTTATGGAGAATCATGCAGCTACTGAAACACCATTTTCAAAGACACATAAAAGTATTTATAATGTAAAGTAGAAAATGTAAAATAGATAAAAAAATACATAACATACAAAAATATATAAAGGTGAAAAAGGTGAAATTTAAAATTATATTGTGATTTCCAATTTGTAAAGCTGCAATTATATGACTACATATGTGACCTGAAGGAAATATATCAGATTTAACAGTACTCCAGTACCCAGTACACAGTATATACTTAATCTATATTAAATGGATGGGTGTTATGTTAGGGTCACTTTTATTTTCTTACCCAAATTATAAAAAAAATTTTTATGATTGGAAAAAACATTTTTACTTAAGAAAGTAAAAGATGTGGTAGTAAAAGTCAAACCACAACCTAAATATAGAACAAATCTGTCAGCCTGAAGACTATGATATAAGACACCTACCACTCTTCTGGAACTGTTCCAGCTCCTCATTCGTCAGCTGCTTGATGGAAGTCATCACTGTTTTAAAGGCCCCTTTCAGTCGCTTCCCAAGGACCATGTGATCAGGTTCTGCCCTCAGCTGAATTCCATATTTATTTTTATCTGTAGACAACGTAACTTTTCGAACATTTAATTCCTATTGTTGGTAGACAAGAAGAAACAAAACCCAAGAGAAATGAAGACCATATGTCCTACTCAAAAACCTGTACATGAATGTTCAAAGCAGCATTATTCATAATAGCTAAAAAGTACAAACACTTAAATCTATCAACTGAAGAATGCATAAACAAAATGTGGAATATCCATACAATGGAATAGTACTCATCAATAAAAAGAAATGAAGTATTGAGACATGCTATAACATGGGTGACCTTTTAAAACATTATGCTAAGTGAAAGAAACCAGTCACATAATGTATGATTCCATTTACCGGAAATGTCCATTATAGGTAAACCCAGAGAGACACAGAGGAACACCACGCTTGCCAGAAGCTGGGGGTATCTTAAGGGGAAAGCGGGGCATGACTACTAATGGTATTGGTTTTCTTTTGGGGGTGACGAAAATGTCCTAAATTTGACTGTGATGATGCTTGTACAACTCCTCAAATAAGCTAAATAGCATTGAATTGTATACTTTAAATGGGTGAATTGTATGGTATGTAAAAACTCTTCTTGTTAAGATCAAGCAAGATCTTGTTGAGCACAACTGAAAGAGGATTCCAGAATTAGAAACATCATCATTCCAGCGTAAACTTTGCTCTAGCAATTTCAGTGCACCAGAAGGTTAACTATCAATCAAGCAGAAGAATCAGTTATAACATTTCATACCTCCCTCATGTAAGTTAAGAGGTATTAACGTATAGATATTAATCTATGACAGTATATGTGAGGTATGAAAACAATGTATCATGAGAACTACAGATTGAAGCAAGTAAGAGGTCTTAAGAGCTAGTTCTGCCATTATATTTGCATGTATTAAGTGATCTCATGAGTAATTAAAATACATTTAAAAATATTTTAAGCCATATATATAGGCATTATAGGTATTTATAATCTATAACCAAAATTTATAATCTCCCTAACTTTCTGGTTATGTTTATTTTAAAAACATCGTGGAATAAAGCTTTTTGGAAAGACAACTGACACTATATTTTAAACTTTTAACTCCAAAAACTTCATTTTTAGGAATCTATCCAACATTCATACTCTATCACAAAGACACACACACACACACACACCTTTTGTGTAAGAAACCTAAATTTCAATCAGTAGGGGAAGAATTAAATTATGATGTGCATCCAGAAAGTGATCATTTTGCATCTATTAGAAACATGACCACATATATGACGTTACACATGCATAAATAAACCAAATGGTGTGTATGTGCATTCTGTGCATATAGGTGTAAAATCCTAGAAACCACCCTAGAAGGAGACACAGCAGTGAATATCCCCAGGAGGGGAGTGAGTCATTAGAGAACAGAATGAGTGGAAAGAGACTCACCTTTCATTGTGTATATGCTCTGCTAGTGTTTGAACTGTTTATAACTAATAAAGATCCATCTGATACTTTTGTAATTTGAAAAGGAACAAAATTTTTCTATATTTTATCAAAAAATACTTTGGGGAAGAAAAGTAGATGTAATAAACGATCCACCTAAGGTAAAAATTTCATTGATCTTGAAATATTTTCCAATAATAATAATTATAACTGCATTGTAAAAATGTATAATGATTCTAAGGACAGTGAAAAATTTAATGGATATTGTTCAATTTGTTATGAACACACTGATCTACCAAAAAAAAAAAGAATAAATTATAAACTCAAAATGTACTTCATTGAAGACTATTAATCAAAATAATTTTTTCAAGGAAAGAAGACTGTTTGGATCCAAAACAAGTAAATCATCTATCTTACCTCAATGATATACTTTTCCAAAGACTTAATATCTTTAAGAGCTTCCGGATCTTGATGGATAACCACTATTTCTCTCAAAGGATACTAGGAAGAAAAGGGAAAGGAAAAAGTTCATGAAGCAGCCAGTTCTCTAAATTGTAGAAAAAGAGAAGGTAAAATATTCCATTTTTATTTGAATTTTAAGCTCTAGACTAATTGGACTGAACTAGCAAAAAAAAATCATTCATCCCCTTCTCATAGAAAAGAAAATTTATGCCATTGCTGGAAGCTCTTGATATTAAGAAAACATCCCACAAAAATATAATTATTTAGGTCCATGCAATGTAAAACATAGCCAAAATTTCAAACCTTCACTGGAATAGTTTTGCGGTCTCGGATCACTCGCCCAAGTTCAATCACAGACTGCATTCTAGATACTGCACTCTCAGTTTTCTTGTCAATCAATTCTTCTCTGATTGGTAGAGTTAGGGATGTGAAAGAGATTAGAGTTAAAAGGAGAAAATCCAAAATAGGCATGCCTAAGGGAGGAAGAGGGTCAGGCTAGGGATGTGATGGTGAGGCTAGGCCTCCTGGTGGAAGGCACACAGAGGGAAGCAGACCGGCAAGCTCCCTGCCACGCCCACCAATGGGCTGCCGTGCCCCACGGGCCAGAGCTCTAGAGAGGGCTTCACACAGGGCATCCCTCCCACCATGGGAGCTCAGGTAGGAGACAGGGAATGGATGGGCTAGAGAAGGGAAATACTTGCTCTGCCCACTCCTTCCCTGGCCAGGCAACAGTGAGGCTGGGAACCCCACAGGAGCAGTCCAGCTTATCTGGGTTTGATTCTTACCGAACATGGGGCAGCATGAGGTAGTGAATACTGAGCATGTCCTTGTCTTGGACAGAAACAGGTTCAATCAGCGTCTTTAGATTTTGGTACATTAATTCGGTGAGAAAAGGTGTATAGGGAGCCTGGATGAGAACAGATAATATCATTTCACTCACATGCATATAAGATCCACTGATCTCATTTAGACTGAAAACCTGCAACTAAACATTTTAGAGAATGGCACAGACACAGGTACTAGGCCACTAAACATGCCCTATGAAAGAGAAATGACCTCATTTTGAAATTGGAAAGCTGGACATCTGTGAAGCACAGCAGCAGACATGCAGCGAGAGGGACCTAAAGCTTCTCCAGACTCCTTGAGGATGATCATAATAAAAACAGGAGCCAAAGACCTAGCTTTCAATTCAGCTTATCATTTTCCAGGCAAGTAAATATGCGAGAGGACTGAAAGTCCCTAAGCCTCAGAAACTCATCTGTAAACAGGGGATAACACCCCTGGCTTCGCAGCCTGCAGGTGAGCGGTGAATGAGACTGACACCGAGCACAGAGCAGGTCCAAGTTCAGGTCACATCAAGTAGATAAACAGGAGTTTTATAAAACTACACTGGAGTAGCAGAGACAGGACACAGGGAATTAACACTGGAGATTTTTCACTTTTATGTGATTTAATTAACTTTTCAATTTGTATGAATTAAATTTTCCTCTCAATACTAATTTAAAATACTGCTGGTGATAGGTTTCTTTGGTTCTTAAACTACAAGAACTTCCCCATTATTCAGTCACTATGCCAATCCCCATTAAGAGGAGGGGTGTTTTTTAAAGGGAACTGTGAGTGCTCAGTATAGATAGATTAAAGGATTAGAAACTGTACTGTACCACCTGTGGTTATAAGAAAGAATCTTAGTTTTTGAAACTGATATTACCTAACTAGAGATGAGAGCTGTTTTAAAACTTCTGTCTGTCTGTATTTCTTGTGGAACAAATTCAGAACAGATATCTTGCCATGGAAATTATAGATGGAGGATGATGCAGCAATAGGGCATTGAGTGGCAGCCCATAAGGCCAAAGAATTTTACAAAGGGATCAGGTATCTTACCATCAGTCTGCACAAAGAAAGGAGGACACTAAACAAGGTTTCCAGGGCCATAACACAATCTTCCATCCCATTTTCACCCTAGTAAATTAAAAAAGAGCTCAGAAAGCTGCCCTTCCATAAACATTAAAACGCTACAAGTCAATTTTACCATAAAACCAAACTAAGAAGCTTATTTAAAAAGAGGCATCTCAGCAAGCTCTGTTCTTTCCCTCATTTCCCAATAAATTCTTTTTACTGGTCTAAAAATAAAAAATGAAAAATAAAAAATGAAAAATAAAAAATGAAAAACAAAACAAAACAAAACAAAAACAAAAAACAAAACAAGAGGCAACCCACTGAGAGCATGCAACTTTAACTACAATAACAGGTAATCTGTGATCAGTCCAGTCAAAGTGGCACCAACCCAGTGGTACAAGAGAGAAGAGGGGTGAGCATCTTCCATCCAGCCCTATTATTTCCCATTTCTGGGATGGGAAAAGGCAGGTAGAAAATGGCTCTGCAAATGTGAGGTAAAGACTGACCGGCTTCAAGAGCTGAAGCCATGTTTTAAAAAGTTAACTCTGGGGGCCGGCTGGATAGCCCAGTGGATAGGGCGTTGGCATACCACATGGGAGGCCCCGGGTTCGGTTCCTGGGGACCTCTCCTAGTGGGCAGACCGCCTTGAGAATGGCAAGCCGCCATGGGCGGGTCAGAGCCGCCGTGGGCAGGGCAAAAAGCTGCCACGGACAGGGCAAAAGCC
>PVKH010005706.1:0-21795 GCA_004027955.1 Chaetophractus vellerosus | reverse complement strand
GACGCGCCGAGACTTGGTCACTGCGCAGGCGCGGCTTTCCCCGCTTGTGGGCGGCTTCTGCTTCCATCACGGCCGGCTCCAGTTCGCGGGTGGCTGGCTGTGCTCGATTTGCAGGCGACCTGCCCTGCCCGTGGCGGCTTTTGCCTGTCCGTGGCAGCTTTTTGCCCTGCCCACGGCGGCTCCGGCCCGCCCATGGCAGTAAAGCCACTTTAAACTCCCTTTTCACTTGTATCTCCTTCTTGGAGCTGCTTTAAATTTTCCTCCTAAAGTTAATTTCCCAGATCTTCTCTTAACCCTCTCCAACTTGTTTGAGTAGCAGGGGATGGAGTTTTGGGCATGTTTTCAAAGAGCGCTGCATGCTGTTCCCATGTGTGGGCTTCTGCCCAGTATTTACAGAGAAGTTTTTTAATAGGCAGGGTTTTGGAAAATGACTACTGAAGATGTGAAATGGACTAGGCAAGGAAAATAAAAAAAGTTGCTTTAACTTTCACATGAGACCTCACTGAATTTTTTATTTCATCTTAAGCCGGGAACTTGCTTCCTCAGAATTATCTTAAATGAACCTGATACTCTACAAGCACTATGTGAAAATATTTTATTTATCCATTTTTAGATCTCTAAGTCCTTAACTTCCCCCAACCCCCTTCATTATTGATTATGGCTTCACAAATTTTAATTGGAAAAATTATGTTGTTCAAAGCCAACTCTTTCATTGTAAAGCAGACCATTAATCATTAGGTAAATCTAGGGGTGTATTTTTGTTGTTGTTTTCTAAGTGTGTTTTCAAAGTAGTAGGAATTGCCTTCTCTCTCAGTTTAGGAAACAGTTTCTTAAGGGGGCTTGGGAATTCTGGAGCAAATATAGTGACAAGACTTTAATTGATCTGGAGTCTTTCACTGGTCTGTCTGATCTGAACAATTGCTTCTCTGGGTTTTAGGCCATGAAATTAAAACTTTTTCTTGGCTTGTGTCAACAATAAATATTATCTTATTCTCAGCCGACCCAGGCATTGCTGGCCACAGGCATGGAGTCTGAGGGTGGTAATGGTGGAGACAGAGGCATTTCCGGAGAAACTTAGAATCATAGGATTGGAAATGGAAAGGGCCTTTCTGGCCAACTAGCCCCCCACCTTCATTTGTGGATGAGTAAACTAAGGTCAGTTAAGTTAAGTGACTTGCCCAAGTCACCAGGATTCACCTTCAGGTCAGCTTTTTTGGCCAGTGTTTTTCTATACTGCAGTGCCTCCCTACTGGGAGAAAAAACCCACTGTAAGATCAGATAACGCCGTCCTTTTTCCTACAAAGAACTTCTCTTTCCTGATTCTCCACCTCAGTGCAAGTTGTGGGACTTTGCATTAGTTTCCTATTGTTGCTGCAGCAAAATTTAGTGATGTAAAACAACACGAATTTATTATCTTTTAGTACTGGAGGTCAGAGGTCTGAAATAGGCCTCCCTGGGCTAAAATCTATGCGCCAGCAGGGCTGCATTTCTTCTGGAGCCTCCAGGGGAGAATCCATTATCTTTCTTTCCAGCTTCTCCAGCTGCTTGAATTCTTTGGCTCATGGTCCCCTTCATCTTCAAGGCCAGCAGTGGCCGGTCATTCTCACATTCCATCACTCTGACACCGGCTCTTCTGCCTTCCTCGTCCACATTTAAGGTTCCCGTGGGCCTACCAGGATAATCCAGAATAATGTCCTTACTTTAAGGTCAGGTGACTCGCCACCTCAATTCCACCTGCAAACTTAACCCCCTTTGCCATGTAAGTAACATTGTGTAAGGTAAGGTAACAGCCTGCAGGGATTAGGACATGGGCATCTTTGGGGGCCGTTCCTGTCCCTACCACAAGTCCCTACTGGAAGAACAGCTAATAATTCTAATTTAAATTCTCAAAGTGTGGTCTTCAGACTAACAATACACACCACCTGGAAACATTTTACTTTTTTGGTTTCTGCCATGGGTTAGCTGAGTGAGAGAAAATGCAGAGCAACCTGGATGTCTTGGACCCAAAGCCTTCCGAAGCCTTTGTTAACATAGATAAGAAAAAACTGAAGTCTGACCGTTTTCCTTTAAAACAAACAAGCAAACAACCAAACTCTGTGTCTTTGTCTCCTTTCTTTGGCCCGGAGGCATCGATTGACTTTCCCTGAGTGCCATAACTAGAAGGTGTAGTTAACAGGACATTATGCGTTCTACTGAGGAGCTATCAGCTTAGCATCTGTGGCAGATTGTGGACTCTTAGTGGAAAGATGATCTGCGAAAAATCAAACACATAAACAAAAGCCTTGTCCAAATGCTGTTTGCCTGAATCTGGCAACGCAGAAGGAATAGGTAGTACCTGAAGTTACCAAGTGTTAACAGGATGGGAATAAGCAAGCATGAAAGAAGCTTGAGGAATCATAGGTCTTAACGACTGCTTCTTGTATGAGGCCAGAGTTTTCTCTTTATCATGCGGAACTTTTCAAAGTAAAAGCAACAAGGGACCTCTAAGGAACTCTCATGTCCTTCTAGGATTTCCTCCTTTCCTCCTTCTGTCTACTCCATACCTGCAAGGTGGACCATTCTGTATTTTTCAAGTTCTCTTTCTTCCATCGTTTTAAGATCTCTTGGATTTACATAAATTCTTAAAAGGTTTTCCCAATTAAGAATTCTAAACTTAAAAATATTAAAACATTAAGGAGGAGCAGATGTGGCTCAAGCAGTTGAGCTCCTGCTTCCCACATGGGAGGCCCTGGGTTTGGTTCCTGGTGCTTCTAAAAAAAACAAAAACAAACAACAAGCAAAACAAATGAAAAACCAACTCAGGGAAGCTGATATGGCTCAGTAGTTGAGTGCTGGCTTAAAAAAAAAGACATTATATGACAGAAGCTGTGCTAAGTCTGGGGTTCCGGGACTGAGCCAAACAGACTTAATACCTGGCCTCCCCAAGCTTAAATAAGGTCATGTATTTCCCTGACCCCCACTATTGGTTTAGGCAACTTCTATTACTTTTTGCTTTACGCTAGTCCAGTTGCTCTAAACACTTTGTGACTTTACATACATGTTTTCACATTTATTTCTGACATGCATACATTTTCAAGGGAACTAATATATAGGTCTGAAATCATAAGCTATTTTAAGGAAGATTATTTAGATTATATTTCCAACTGCCTTCAGGCTGTTTCCATTTTTATGTGGGCTGATTCCTTTGTTTTCTGAATCTAATTAGGCTTAAGAGGCATCATGAAATAGGTCAGACTGATTTTGGATTTCAAACTTACTATAGATTTACATGCATGAACCTGGAATTTTAATGTAATATCACAGAGCCTCTGCTTTCCAGTTAAAATGGGGATTATATTACCATATAAAGTGGTTGTGAAGATTAAAATATGTCTTTGAATGTATATCTGTATATATAGATATACACTGTACAACTATAGACATACATATATTAATACTTATGAATGGAGAAATATTAACATAAAACCATGCCTGGCGTATAAGGGATACTCAGTGAATATTAGTCCCTCATCTCCTCCTACTCAAGTATTCTTAGGATGTATAGACTCTTTTGGTTCCCTTTCTCCTCAGTCTCTCATCACCACAAGTCTTGGGTAAAGATGCCTACATTAGCCTTCTATTGTCTTCTCTCTCTAGTCCTTCGCCTGTACTTCTTCTTAAGTGTTGCTCTCATCCTGCCACTCCCCTGCTTAGGCATATACCATACGCATTTATTGCTGCATGCAGTTCTCTTCCTGGTGTTTTTCGAGTTTTACTTTGGTCTTACCCTTGATTAAAAACTACTTCTTTTATCTCACTTGCAAAATTCTTTTACTCTGTGGAGACTTGTTGCTTTTCTTTGCCTAAATGTGCCATGCTTGGTTTTACCTCTGAGTCTTTGCTTATATTGTGGTAGGGTTTTAAGGTGTGTACAAGTCGATCTTAATTGTGAAAGCACTTGCTTAAAGGTTTATTTATATGCTACATATGCTTAATATGGTTTATTAGGTCTCTTTTGATTATGAGCTACAGAAACCAAAGCAGCTTAAGTCAAAAAAGGAAAATATTGTCTCATGGAGCCCAAGGAAAATTTGCACAACTAAACTGCAGGAGAGATTCAAGAGAGTCTTGGAACAGCTGGAGCCAGAGACTGGATATGCCTCAGGACTCCCTCCATCTGTCATCCCTGTGTTTTTTGGCTTTATGCTCTCTCCTTGAAGACTGGTTTCTTCCACATCTTTGGCCTCTCACCACACAGAAGAGGCTGACACCCCCTCAAGAACTCTGTTTGGTCTAGCATGGGTCAGGTGTCCTCTCCTGGACTCTTCACCTGTGTCCTGGCAGCAGGCTCATGTAACAGCATGGGAGTTTCCACTGCTGTCGCTCACGTGGTGGCTCCCAGGTGTGTGAGCAGCTTCCAGGTGAAGGCGGCAGGAAAGCTGGGTGTCAGTATCGTAGGTGTATGATTATTAACAGCACCTCTCAAGGCTTGGGGATGGCCTGATGGTCTTCTGACCTTGATTTCATGGAAGGCAGCCTCATCTTTATACAACATCTCCTTTGATACTCATGAGAGGGTCGTTAAGCTGATCTCGATGGCCCATCGACATGCCTCAGAAGATGTTTGTTATGCTGCTATAAGTCTATCTGCAAGGGCTATATATCAGTGAACTTGGGAATAATTATTTACCATTTATCTTTTGGATGTGTCTGACAAAGGGTTATATAACATATAGTAGTGTCACACGGTTTAAAATAAACTCAAGTTTCCATGTGTTTTGAGCAGATACTTCTCTCTCACAAAGTACCACGTGAAGTCAGCTTCTATATCCATCACCGATTATGTCTAGCCCACAGCTGAACACCAAAGAGTCCACCAATAACACTCCCTGACAGTTCTTGTAACTAGTTCAGCCTTTGCTTTACATGGTGCCTTTTGGTAAGTTGAACATTACAAAGAATAAGAATGGTAAATATAGAACCATTCAAATTTTTATTCTCTAATTGAATCCTATTTATTAAAGAAAATTGTTTCTAGTCACATATTGAACTTCTGTTTAGCTCTGAAATGCCCTATTCATCTTGATGAGACCCTTGAAATTTAAGGAAATCTTAAGTTTATGTCTGCCAAAAGCGAAAAGTAAACAAAAGAAATGTGGGCATCTAATTCAGACTTTAGGCTTCTAATGACCCTGTGGGTTTCTCTACCTGTAAGTTGAATAACTGAAATGAAACGTTAGTACTTAACAGTTGGAATCCTCTATGATTTTGGTTACTTTACTAAATAAGCTGCTGACACAGCATGAGAGCTTGTAAAGGATAAAAAAGATCGTCTCTGGTCTGAGCTAAGACACCCTCTCCTACTGCTTTGCCTTACATATGTCTGTGTGGGACTAAACATCTGGTAGACCACTTATTATTTGTGAATGAGGGCAATTATCCATGGCACAGGTGTGTTATCCTCTGAAAGATCTTATTTCATTCTAATATGGACAAGTCTGCCAATAATTTATGAGGTGCACTTACTTTATAGTCATGTTTCCTATGGAGAATAATTGCTAAGCTTTTCTTTTTCTTTTTTTTTTTTAATGAAAGGTTGGGCTGTGATATCTTTTAGCTAGAACGGTAGTTGTAGCACATCAGATGAAAATATGAGTGTTAAATAAGACATTGGTCTTTCCCTGTAAACCTTCAAGGAGATGGTACAGTTTCCAAAATAATCTATTTTGAGAGCGCTGCAGTCAATAGATTCATGGTTAAGCTTTCCTTCAGCTTTTCTGATGTCAGCAGCAGATACAGAAGTCTGGTGTTCAGCACCATCTTGTTCACGTTCTTTTAAAGTATACAGATTCTACTAATTTCCCTCTTGTTCAACTCTGTTGTGCATGGCTTGGTTCTGTGAATGCTTCCTTGGAAGTCAAAGAGCTTTTAATTTTTTGAAAACCAAAAGTTATCATTTGCATTTTGCATGTTTGCAAATAATTAATATAGTTCATTAACAGACATGGCAGTACTTTGGACTTGTTCCCTAACAAGCGACATTCTTTTTAAAATCCACTCTGAGTTATCTGAAATTAGAAACAATGGAATCTTTACTCTCTACACAGGCCATGTTGTTCTATAGTGGGTATCTCAAACTGAGATATTTATAACATAAAAGGAAACATAATTTATGGGTCAAAATCGGTGCTTACTAGCCAGATTGTTTTGGGAAAAATCATTTAAAACTTCTGAATTCAGCAAAGAATTCAGGTTAAGAAAGTAGAATCTGCAAACAGTTCTGGGTGAGAGTCCTGGCTCTGTCTCATCACTTGCTATATAATCCCATTTAAGCTTCAGTTCTCTACATATAAAATGTGGATGAAAATCACGTGTGAGTTAAATTTGTTTAAAGTGCTTAACTAGCACAGTGAGTGCCTTATACAGGAAAGTATTACATATATTAGGTTATTACTATCCAATGCACATTAATCATTACCACTAGTAAATATAAAATAGAAGTAATAATACCTGCCCTGCCCATCTCAGAGGTTATTATAAATCTCAAATGGTGACATTGTTTAAAGCATTATATAACTGTAAGATACTGTTGTGATATTTTATAAGATTTAACTACTCTATGAAAAAGAATTCTTGCTTTTAGTAGTACCAAAATTTTGGAAGTTCTTCCTTGTTCACCATTGTTTCCATGGCACCTAGCATGGTGCCAGGCCCATAGTAAGAGTTCCAGAAATTCTTGTTGAAGCAAGCTATTGTGTTGCTTACTTAGTTACCATTTGAAGCTTGAAACAAAGTCCAATCCTGTCTTCTACTAGTGAGGTTTTTTTAGTCTTACTTGGTTAGAAGTCAATGAGGAAAAATTTGAGGTCAAATTCTGGATTTTTCTATTTGAATGTTGGGAAAAGGGTTCAAATGGAATGGAATGCAATATCTTTAAAGATGAAACAAAAGCAAACTGAAAGGCAGCTTCACACTTACTTTCTGAAGTCTATCAATAAGTATTGAGTGGATTTGATTAGTGAGGGGAATAGAAGTAGAGTATTACCTGTGGCTGAATAATCAGGCAGAGCAGGGGACCTGGCTGCATGAGGGCTAGTATGAGGAATTATACTAGTATACGTTTTAAATTGTCTTCTTAAAAATTAAGAATAAAAAGTAAATGATTTTAAAGGCTACCTACTCTTGCCTTCATTTCTTTCTCTCAAAAAGGGAGGAATAAACAGATCACTACAAGAAAAATTATCACCAAATGAAAGGAAAGAAATTGGAGGGGAAAGAGGAGGAGCTAATTTTTAATAGCCAAAGAATAATACAATCTTTAATCTCTCTCAGTAGTAAATTTAGTTTAAAAGTGTTGGTATCTGGTTCCTGATAGACCTCGAATATTCTTCTGAAAGAATGTGGTTATCCATCATCTCTGTAACTTTTTTTCCCCCCTACCAGACCATGCTCATCCTTCCTATAAAGTTTATCTGAAGGGATGAAGAGAGAGTGATATAATATTCCTTTTTGGGTTTTATTCCAGGCAATGTTTCTGCTCTTGAATGAAGTGATCATTGAAAGTCTTCAGTTTGTCTAATTTAGGTTAAGTAACGATATTAAGTAGTCCAGTATCTCTCAATCTGCACTGGCATCATATTTACATGGGGAACTTCTTAAAAATACAGATTCCTCTCCAGGCCCCCTGATTTAATAAATTAGGGAGTGAAAGGGGCCGGGTGTTTGTGTTTTCAAAAGCACACCTGAGATTTTGGTGCATGTGATCTTGATTCTAGTAATCACTGATCCGATTCAATCTAGCGAATTTAAAAAGGAGGACTTTTGAGCTGCGGAAGTGACTTAAGAGTGTGCTACCCAGGTGTCAAAGAATTGTTAATTCTCCAAGACAAGAATTGGGAATAATACATCACAGAAGCATGTATTTATAAGAAGAATTGAAGGGATTCTGTCCCTGATCACAGGCTAGACTGCTTGGCAGGTAAGAATGAATCCTCAAACCTGAACCTTTCTTCTCTGAGCCTCATTCAGATCCCCAGCCATTTGCTCCCACACACGTATGACAGCTTTGCCCACAGAGGTAGCAGCTCAAGCATAGTGAAAAAGGAACGAATGCCTCACCTGCTAGAAGCAAATGCAAAAATGGTGAGGCTCTTGGGTCTCCTTACGTAACTTGGGTTATTAGTTGGGGCTTGAATGCAAATGTAAATATTAGTTATCATTCTTTCATTAATTATTGTCACACAGATTTAAAGGGTCAGAGACTTGGAAGTTAATGCCTCATTCAGTGTGGGAAAAGTAACACTCTGCACTTTGGCTGCTGTTTTTCTTTCTGGCTGACTGCAGACCAATAGTTTCTGGCCCATCCCAGCCGGCTGGCAAAATGCTGATTTGCATAGGGCAGCTACTTTCCTGATGGGAAGGGGCAGCACCAAACTCACTTGATTTCAGGTGAGACAGTGGATCTCAGAGCTTATACCCTACATTGCCATCTTGCTTTAAGCCTTTTCTTTTTCTGAAGAAGACATCTTTGAATGTTCCTTCACTAAGACCATTCTGTTTTTCTCTGGTGGGAAACAAATTTCTTTTGAGTGTACTCACCAGGGAAATCCCAGAATTTTTGTGTTGTTTTGCTTAGAGGCAATTGATGCAGCTTGGGGTAAAAAGGTAAAGAACCTGGGTTCTAGTCTCAACTAGCTGCGAGGCTTGGGCATATTGATTAATCTTCCAAGCCTTGGATTCATCATAGAGCCAGAATTTGGTCATTACATAGACCAAATGAGGAATTTGGAGGTGAAAGCCCTGTGGATAGTAAAGGATGCGCTTATAATTTGTTATAATAAAAAAATCTGCATTCTGTCTTGAACATCCCCATCACTGATTGCTGTTCCCCATGAGAATGGAATGCTGCCATTGGATTCCTTGGGGAAAGGGTATTTCTCAGATGGGACCTTTATTACAAATCAAGTCCCAAATAAAGGATATATGTGAAAGAAAACAAGTGGGGCACTAGTTCTTAACAGGTGAGATTATATGAAGATACCACCAGGCACGTGGGCAAGTCAGCAGTAAAGCATCACCTGGCAATCAGACAGAGGGAACAGGGGCTGGATATGCTCACCTGGCAGCAGACAGGTGGAGAGGCAGCAGGGGAGCAACTCCATTGGCTCCAACGCTTGACATTAATCACATTCTAGGGAAATGCTGTATTTTTTATAGCACTCGTGGAAGGAAACTGTCAGGTTCTATTGTATGTTCACTTAGACTTTATTTAAGAATAAAATAAACAAGTAAAACCACCAAAGTGTTTTGTCCCAGCAACATTCTGAAACAGAATGGAAATAATAAGTTGATTGTGGTGGTCCAAACCTTGAGAATTCTGTAATGTTTTGAGGGCAAGACCTCTCTTTTATGGTGAGTAAAACTATTTCTGGAAAAATACTGGCCAGTACACAGTCTGTTTCTTGAAATTTAGGTTTTGGTTGCAGATAGAAGCTTAGCCCTCATCTCAGAGCATCAGAAGATTTTGCTTCTAGCAAAGGGATTTTACTTCTTTGCCTGTTGAGGGAGCAGAGTAGAAGGAATGTTTAGAGGGACAGAATAATTTGCCCAGGCAGTGCAATCTTCTGGCTTGTTCCCAAATCCTTTGGTTCATATCTCTTTTCATACCTCTTTTCTGTGGAGGAAAAGTAAATATCCTTGAAGAGCATTGGGGATTGGTTGGGTAAATTTTAACTAAAAGTTTATTAATGAATGAAGGAATCAGTGGTATTTCCATTGCCTGCTTCCTAGAGCACCCTCTGTCTCAGGGCTTCTATCCCAATACCAGTAATATTTGCTGTTGCCAAACAAGTCCATGAGCTGGTGGTGCCAGATCCAGGCTCCTTTGATCCTTCTGCTTTGTTATACTTAATGAGTTGGTGGTATCTCTTCTCATAGTCTCGGGATGAATTGCTGCAGTTCTAGGCATCATGTTATGAACATTTATTCTTTCTAAAGCAGGGAAAGAGTTGGGGAAAGGGAGGTCTTTCACCTCACCTATTGCTCTTATTATGGAGGAAAAAAGTTTCTAGATGTCCTCAAGACTACTTTGGCTTAAATCTCATTGACCAGGACTGGACTTCATGTCTATTGCACCAGATATTGGCCAAGAGGAACGGGATACTTATGATTGCCTTAGATGTATAATTATTCATATACTGACTGAGGTTGGGCAAATTCTCTCTCCACCAACAAAACTGGAATTTTGTTCAAAAGAAGGAAGCAGGAAATAGCTGCCATCATTGTCTGCCATATTTCTTGATGGCAGAACTCACATCCTATTGCCTGTTTTTTCCCCCATGAGTCTAGTGAAGTGCTTGGTCCATAGTAGAGCATCAATAAATGGCTAAATGAATGGATCTGGAGAGCCAACCCTTAAATGCAAATTGAGTCTAATAATGGGTTGTATTTACTGAACAGTTACCATATCCCCAGTAGGTAATATCACTTCTAATTCCCACAGCAGCTCTGTAAGGTGGGTTTTCAGATTTCCATTTTACATATTGAGAATTTTGGACAGTTGAACTTGAGAAACTAGCCTAAGGTCATAAGTCTAGAAAGTGGCAAGTCCATGTGGTTCTAAAATCCAGTCTTCCTCTATAATATCATGGTGTCTCTTTATGTTGGGACAGTTTTGGGTTCTCCTTGGCTTGCCTGATTTAACCATTTTATTTAGTGACCTCTGGGCATAGAGTCTCTTATAGATATTAAAGCCTTTTGACTGTACATTCTCTAAGCACTTATATTTCTAAATGAACAAGTTGAGTGGGAAGGCAGCAAGCAAACATGATGTATAGATAATGCATCAGTTTCCAATAAGTAGTTTTCTTACTGACCTTCCAACCTGACAAAGACTACTTGCCTGGCAGATAAGTTGGAGACTGAAATAGAAGCTATTGAAGTGAAAAGAGATAACATATAGTATAAGATTTCTTACTACTGGTCAATGTAGACAGTGGTGATTTGTATTTGCATTTGGCAGTTTTCCATCAGTTCTCATCTACACTACTGCAAGGGCTATGTAACTGGTGCCCTGAATGTCCTTCAGATGACAGCCCAAGTGATTTTTCAAGATCAAATTTTGTTTTGTCAACCACCGGCTTAAAATTGTCAATAGCTGCTTACTGTACTTAGAGTTAAGACTTACTTGACTTCAATGTTCTGATGCTCTCTCCAGCCTTCCCAGCTCTTTTTCTTCACCTTGGATTGTTTTCCCCTTTACTCTCTCCTCTCCAACTTCATTTTACTTCCCACATTCACCAGGCCCTCTCCTACCACTGGTGTTTTCACACATTGGTCCCTGCCTGGAAAGACCTCCTGGATGTCAGGTTAACTGTACTCAGCCTTTGGGGCACAAGTATCAATTCCTTGACAGCCTCACTCCTCACCTGCAGGTCAGGTTTCTTTAGCCTGTGTTCTCTTAGAACCCTGCTTCCTTTCTTTTCTAGTACGTATCTCACTTTGTGATTATGCACTAACGGGCATGACTGTTCCCCGGTAAGGCAGGATGGGGTAGTGGTCAACAGCTTGGGTTCAAAGTGCTGCTCAACACTCACTAGTTATGTGACTTTGAGCAAATTACTCTCTATGCCTAAGTTTTTCCTTAATTGTAAAATGGGGAATACCTACCTCTCACAACATTGTGAAGATTTAATTGGTTAATTTATGTACAGTGCTTGAAACAGTACCTGGCACATTATAAGCACTATTTATTATTATTAACTCTGTAGGAACAGGGACCAAGTCTACTGAACTCCCCATTGTAACCTCACCGGAGAGCACAGTGCCTGCACATAGTAGATGCACAGTAAAAGTTCTGTGAATGAAGATAGGAATGGCTACTTTAACACAAATGTTACTTTGTGCTTTTTTGCAGTAATCCTTCAACCTTTTTCCTAGGACACAATCACTAAGGCATGGCTGGCTTTGATAGCTTGAGAGTCCTAAACCTTAATATCCATCCAGGCTGTTTGAAAACCTAATTAAATCTTTAAGTTTTGGAGTGATACTGAAGGACTCAAGTGCTTGAATTGGATAGGCTCCCAGCCCACATAAACAAGGTCTTCTCTGAACTCTTCATAGCTCAAAAATAGATCCCAGTTTACTTCTCTAAGTTTGAGCAGACTTGTCAATTAAATTTGACTTTCTGGGTGAATCACCTCATTGCTTTTTCTCTTGTTGGAGAGTCCCCAATGTTGTACTATCCAATTGGTTGGCAATCAGTAATTTACTGAATTTCCTAGCAAGGCTGTCGATCAAGTGAGGTGGGTATTTTCATTGTTTTCACTCACTAACTTTGGCCTCATTCTTTTTCTCTGTAGTATGTATGGTCTCTGACCATAGACCCACTGAATCCCTGTATAAAGAAGATGAGCAAACTAATGATGTTAGTGATCTAGTAATTGGTGGGTGGCAGGGACTGGGTTGGTGGTTCATTTGTTCACTTATTCATTAAATTTATCTGTGAAGTGAATAGGAATCCTGAGCTGAAGCTCATGAAGGTGAAGACTGTGAATAAAAGCATAGATAGGTGGGAAGTGGAGGTGGCCCAAGCGATTAGGGACCTCCCTCCCACATGGGAGGCCCCGGGTTCGGTTCCCGAGCATACAATGAGTGAACACACAACAAACAGACAGTGGGCGCAAAACAACGAGGGGATGGAGAGAAATAAATAAAATAAATCTTTAACAACAACATCAGAAAAGCAGAGATGGGAAGTTGACCAAAGACTGTTAACTGAACATTGATAGAACAGGATGCAGGTAGCAGGTGGCAGGGTAGGAGAGAAAAGGAGAATGACATTGAGAAGAAAAGGGCTAGTAGATGAATGAAAGAAAAAAAAAATACAACCGCTAAAAATGTCAGCCAGTACAGACAAGCTTTTCTTTTACTGGCAATAATGCATCTGAAATGCATTATTCAGAGTAGACAATATTACTAAAGTCAACGTGTATGGCGACAACTTTGCCTTGTTGCAGAAGGAAAAAAAATAACTATATGGAAGTGCTTCAAGTAAATGAAAATGATTCCAGTTTATAATCAAGTAAAAATGTTATGGGTCCAGAGCCAGAGAATATTCTTATAGTGGGCTTTTTTCAGCACCCTAAATTTAACCAGATGGAATGCTTTTTAAAGCACCACCCTATTCAAACTTTGGAAGTGAAGAATTTGTCTTTTAATGGTAAATTTGCATTCCATCAAAAGATGGAACACATCACCATCGGCTTACTTATCCAGAAATATTAAAACTTAATTTATTTTACTTTATGGTCTACAATGAATACCTAGATTTCAGAAAATTTATTTCAGACATGACCAAGCAGAGGTACACAAAAAACATGGGTTGAGGCACATGAGAAATGTGAACTCCATTCCTGGTATATTGGAAGCCATGTAACCACAAATTCTTGTTGGTTTTACTATGAATATACTATTTCACAAACCCCAAAAAGTGAGGTTAGAGAGGGAATACTCTCTACCCTGAATATGGAAAAATTAATACAGCTGAATTATTAGTAAGGGAGGATCCAGTTGCTGAAATGCAAATAGGTCTACAGCAAGTTAATATAACCCAATAGGGAAGCATGGGGTCTGTCAAATATTCTTGGTTTGGAAATAGTCCCATATGCTACTGAAATAGCATCTTGATTTTCTGATAGCTACAAGTGGAAGCTGTAGTGGTGGAATTAGTGCCCATGTTGTTCTAATTTCTACACAATGGGCTAGGCTTTTGATATTCAGCAGGTTGACTTAGACATCTGCTGGTAATAGGAATAAAGAGACAATTTTAACAGTCAACAAATATTTATTGAATGTCAACTATGTGTCAAGCCCTGTGGTAGGCTCTGGGAATGTGAGAAGTGGTAGATACAAAGAGAACCAAGATAGTTGTTTATTCTTGTGGAATTAACCAGCCCAGGGAAAGATCCAAAGATGGAAACAGATAGTCATACTGTGATTCATACTCTACGTGAGATCTGAACACAGTGTGATGGGGCCCAGAGGAGGCAGCTATACTACTCCCTGGGTGAGTGAGGAAGATTGGCCAGAGAATGGTATATTAGGACTAGATCTTTGCAAGTAAACAGGACTTTGCTGGGCCAAAAAAGAGGAACAGAAAGAGCATTCAGGCAGAAGACTATTTCAAAACTCCAGGAAATTTGACAAGGGATGAGGCACCTGGGAATGGAGGTGGGTTGATGTAGCTGGAGCCTCAGGACAGTCCTCTGCGGGGGTGGGCATTATGATTGCTAGTTCACAGATGGAGAAGCTGAGGGTCCCTGAAGGTCAAGCAACTTACCCAATCCACCTCAAAGGGTTATTTTCACACCTTTAGTTTCATGGCCTTGAGTTGCGGTTTTATAGACAGAGCACGACTGAAGTTTGGTCAATATTAAAACGCTAATGTGAGAGAACATATGATGTTTTAAGAACATTAAGGCTAAACAGGGTAAACTCCCACATGCTTGAGGGTAAATTATTCTTTACTTATAAGCCTGCCTTTCACTACCCATCACACTTTGGCTAGCTCACTTTTGTCAACAAATGACCTTCTAGGGAATATGTTGAGATGAGAGACTTCCTTCTAATGTTTCCTTGATATGTAAATGATCTACTTACACTTATGTCCATTAAGATCTTCTAATTTATTGGTGCACCATAAAGGGCATTTGAGGCTGTGACAAGGAGGAAGGAGCCCAAGAAGTGGGCAGGAGCATATAGGCTGGGGGTGTGAAAGAGGATCCCTCACAGTTAAGACAAGAGGATGAAGGATATTTTAGTTTTAATATGTGAAAGAAGTAAGAAAAAGTCTAATTTGATTTTATCATCTAGGAAAGGGGGTCAGAAAATGAAGCCCAGGGAAAGAAATCTAGTCAAGGGAATATGAATTATAATGAACTTTTAAATCAAAAGTAGCTTAGTGGGGTCAGGGCAGGAGAAGGGGCAAGAGGAAAAAAGTGTTAGGAGAATGGACTCTATTATGTGGTCATGGTAGGAAGAAAGAAATCCATGTGTGAAAAGCTGATAGCCTGCTCAGGATATTTTGGTAGAACCAGTTTGGGATCTGACTTCCCCTCAGCTACTTTCAAAATATGGGACCCAAGAATATTTATTCTTTCTAGGATTCAGTTGCCTTATCTATAGGTTGGGTAGAAGGATGTTACCCAGAGTAAAATTTGTCTTTTGCTGATTAGCATTTTTCTAATTGTGATAACATATATAACACACAAAACTTGCCTTTTAAACCATTTTTAAGTGTGCAATTCAGTGGCATTAATTACATCTACAATGTTGTGCTACAATAACCACCATACATTACCAGAATTTTTTCATCACCCTAAGCAGAAACTCTGTTCCCATCAAGCAATAACTTCCCTTTTCCTCTCTTCCGGGCCCCTGGTAACCATTAATCTACTATCTGTCTCTATGAATTTGCTTATTCTAAATATTTCATATAAATGGAGTCATACAATATTTATCTTTTAGCGTCTGACTTATTTCACTTAGCATAATGTTTTTAAGGTTCATCTATGTTGTAGCATGTGTCAGAACTTCATACCTTTTATGGCTGAATAGTATTCCATTCTATGTATGTACTGTTTTTCTTTTTCTCTTCATCTGTTGATACTTGGGTTGTTTCCACCTTTGGCTATTGTGAGTAATGCTGCTATGAACATCAATGTACAAGTTAGCACTTTTAAAAAAGGGATATCTAACCAATATATCATGAGAAAATGTTTTCAGTTTGCAATTATTGATCATAAGTGATTATCACTAAGATTTAAATTTATACAGCTTTTTCCCTAAGGGCATGCTACAACAAAAATATAAATTCATCAGAAGAAGATACCAAAACATATTGTTTACAATGTCCAGTACACAATTAAAAATTACTAATCATGTGAAGAAACATTAAAATATGACTGAAGCCAAGATAAAAAATAGTAGATGGAAATAGACCAGAGATGATCTAGATGCTGGAAATAGGAGACAAGGACTTTAAGTACTTAATCATATTTATAATAGCTATTTTAAAGAAAAAGATGGTCTTAAGTGAACAGATGATAAACCTTGGTAGAAAAAAATAGAAAATATTAAACAACAACTAGAAATTATAGAACTAAAACCTTTAGTATATGAAATTGAATATATATATATATATTCACACACATAGATCATAGATATATATACTCAATGAGCTTAGAAATGGAAAAAAAAAGTTAAGTGATCCTGAAATAAATAAGCTGAAAATTTCCAATCTGATAAAAACAAAAAGAAAACAAAGATTGAAAAAAAAAACATATGGAGCTTCAAAGAACTTGCGAGAAAATATCAAAATGATTAGCATAAATATATAATTTGAGTCCCAGAAGTAGAAAATAAAAAGAGCATGGTGAAGAAAAAAAAAATCTGTTAAAAAAAATATGTCTCAATTTCCCAAACTGGCTGAAAAACTTTAACTTACAAATCCAAGTAGCTAAGTAAACTCCAAGCAGGATTAATACAATGAAAACCACCTCTAGGCACATAAACCCAAAATGAAAACAACAGGTTTATGTCAACCTCAGAAAAACAACATATTATATACAGGACACATCGATATGAATGGATACCGATTTCTCATCATATACAAAAGGTGGCCAAAATAATGAAATCACTTTTTAAAGTGCTGGGGAGGGGCGGGGGGAATAAAACCTAGAGCCTGATATCTAGAGAAACTATCCTTTAAAACTAACAGAAAAAAATAAAGAAGACATTTTCAGAAAAACAAAGCTGAGAGAATCTTTCATTAGCAGATATGAACTACAATAAATACTAAAAAAAATTCTTCAAGTTAGAAACCTGGATTTACTAAAGGGAACAAAGAAAATAGGAAATGGTAAATATTTGGATAAATGTAAACGACTATTTTTTCTCTTCATTTCCTTAAAAGACAAAGGACTATTTAAAGCAAAAAATATGGCATTTTATTATGGGGCTTATAATGTATGTAGTCTTAAAATCTATATCAGCAGCAGCACAAAATATTGGGGATGGTTAAATGCAAGTAAAGAGTTGCAAGGGTTCAAAGTGGTACAATATTAACTCTAGTAGACCATGAAGAGTTAAGAATATATATTGCTATCCTTACAGCAACCCCTAAAAATAATGCAGAGGTATATTAAAAAGACAAAGGATTAAAATAGAATATTAAATAATATTTGATTAACTTAAGGAAAGAAGGAACAAGAGAAGAGGAGAAGGAAAGGAACAACAAGAAGATGGGACAAATAAGAAAGATGGATCTAAACCCAAACATGTGAATGATTATGTTAAATGTAAATGGACTAAATTTTCAATCAGGATAAAAAGTAAGACCCAAATGTATGCTGTATTTACAATGTTCACTTTACTTTTTAATTTATCAAACCAAATGTCATTTAGGTAAAAATATTAGTTGTAAAACAGAGTTAATTCAGCTCTTGGTTTAGAGCATAAACTTTAAGATTAAAAAGTCTGTAATTGAGAGACTCTTACATAAAAATCTTACTACCGTTCATATTTATGGTGTACTTGTTAAACAGCAACAACTGAAATATTCTCCTTATGCCATTGGGAAATAGAGGGAAAGCAAGCAATTTAATCATGAAATTTACTTTAGATAAACTGCATTTATAAAATTCTGTTCTACAAATTGTAATTCTATTGACCTTCCATTTGAGCAAATATATAATCACTTACCTACAGTACAGTAAAACTCAAGAGAAAATTAAAAAAATACATTAGGGGGAGCAGATGTAGCTCAGAAGTTGAGCATCTGCTTCCCATGTATGAGGTCCTGGGTTCAATCCTTGGTACCTCCTTAAAAAAATACATTAGAAGAGAGGTGAAAAATGTTTTGTGTTTCTGGATCTAGAAGAGACTTGTTTATAGCAATAATAAAAATACTAAGGCAATATAGAAATCAATTGAAATAAAAACCATTTGCTAATAAGATCCACATTTATATAACGTACAATTATAAAACACTATACCAAGAATTATAATTCTATTGAATTTTCAATTGAGATATTGTATAATCATGAAAATAAGAACAATGAAACCAAAAGAAGTAAATTCAAGATTTTTTTAGAAGACAAAAAAAAAAAAAAATTCTTGCTGTGTTTCCAGAGTGTTTCAGTGAACTTGTCCATCTTGAGACAAATACCCTAATTATGTCACCTAAAAGTAGAATAAAATGGAAAGAGATTCATTTTAAATGATCTACAGTTATAAAACATTATGCTGAAAGCTATAATGCCTTCCATTTGTGCCATTATATTTTCTCTTAATAGCAATAAAACTAAAAGAGAAAAAAAATCAGAATTCCTTTGGCAGAGAGAGAAAAAGAAGCATCTCCTTGTGGTTCTGGATCTTCAGAAGTACACTCACTGGAATGCATGATCAATTCAAAAGGTGACCCACTTTTGTTTCCAGATTGTGTGGCGGAAGACTGGATCCAACGCTTGGTGCAGAGACATTTCTTGTTGCGAAACAAGGATGTGCCGGGCCAGGGAAGTCCTTCAGTGGCGAGGATTCTTGGGAGGTTCCTGGAACCCAGGAACCCTAAAGAAGGCCAGGAGCATCTGCCAGAGTGCAGAGCACTGGGACAAGCCATACTGGGCACTGGACCCTGGAACTCATCACAGCCTGATGCTCCTCCTTTCTCAGCGACCTGGTGGTCCAGAGGATTTGGTAGTGGTCCTCTCAGTCACATAGGGCTCTTTTTTAAACATTTAAATTCTCCCTCCATAATTTTTGTCTTATGTATGCATTTTCTTTCCTAAGTTAATAAGGTTTGTCTCAGCCAACAAAGCTGGATTTGACAACAGCCAGTGATTCTTTTGACCTTTCCTGAAAGAATTTTGGTTTGTATTTTATAGGCGTCCAACTCTTCAAAGGCATCACTGATTTTTTCCTTTGCTTTGAAATGATTCTCTTCCATTTTACCTGGATAAATTCCTCTAAATTGGATATTTTTGTGAAAATTTATTACATTTCCTTGGTGTAGTTCAGAAAAGACTCTTCCTTTCTACCTGTGTTTTTTTCTGACTTCTGTGAAATTTTCTCAGTTTAGCGACTAATATGGTCATTAGAGCATACATTATTGAACTTTATTTGGTTAATTTTGCATATATTTGGTTTCTTTTTTCTTCAAGTGTTCTTAAAAAAAAGCTTAACTCAGCTGAATCAATCAGTTTCTTCAAAACTCCATTAGATCAGTCTTCTAAGCGGTCTCCATTTTCTGATGCATTCACTTTATTCAGTTCCAATTTCTCACCATCCACAGACAGCAGCCTTCTCCAAGAATGGCAAGCCCACCTTTCATCTTTAGGGAGCATTCACCCAGAGGCTTGATCTGATTTTCTTTACCATTTTGAATTTGCTCCTATCTTACTTGAGACTTTTTTTTTTTTTCTCTTCTTTTTGGTGAGTTTGCTCACTCTTCTTTCACATTTTTCAGTTTCTTATGAAAACAGCTTTGTGCTCCATGAGGATCAGGATGTTGACATAAATCATCTTTTAGTGCTGTCTGAAGTTGTTCTTCAGTATTTTGAAGGCAGTTTTGGTTGCAGCTACTTGAAATTGAAATTGAAATTTCATGTATTTTGATGACTCTTCTAAATTCTGAATCTTTCTTGTAATGTCAGCTATGAGCTCAACTTGTTATAAACATTCAGCTTTTAGTTCTACTAAATGTCTATATTTTAAGGCCAAGTAAAAAGTTGGAGCTTTCCAGGTCCAACATCTTCAGGACCAGTGCAACACAGTATCTTGGCAATCAGCGGGCACTTCACAGCCCCCAAGGCTACTGTGAGCCACTTGAGTTGCTAAGACTCTGCTGGCTACACAAACTGCAGAGGACAGTGGAGCATATTCTACCCAGAACCAAACTAGTACCTTGCAACCAGGGCAGACATCAGTGGAGGTCAGGGAGGAGAGACAATAGAGTAAAATACTGGTCAATGCTCTCTTTATCATGAATAAATTTTTTATTCTGTGTTCTGGAGGTCTCATCCTGCCCACAGAAAAATACATATTCTTAGCCTTCTTGGTATGTATCAGGCCAGACTTGAATGTACATGGGGAGATGTCTGAAAAGGGTTCTGGAGGCCTTCCCAGAATTTCAACATACTTCACTAATTTCACCTTCAAAAACTAAGGAAGAATTAAGTAGAATTTTCAAAATTCTCATGTTTCAAGAACTGTAGTCCAAATATGGGCAAGAATAGCATCATTTGCAAACTCTTCCTGCATGTGGTGAGGGGTTTGATGACACAGAAGCCCTTTAGTGTGCTGCAATTTAGAATGATAATCTAAGGGGGTATAAAAATTATACAAAATAGTTTATTCACAGAATGCAAAGCTATTTAATATTTAAAAATCAGTGAAATCAACAGACTAAAGGATAAAAAGCGCACGATCATCACAGGAGATGCAAAAAAACCATTTGTCAAAATTCAAGACCCATTTGTTGATATAACTTCTCAAAAACTAGAAATAGAAGGAAACTACCTTAGTCTGATTAAATTATATTTAATGATTAAATAACAATGCTTTCCCATTAAAATTAGGTACAAGACAAGGTTGACTATTCTCACCACTTATATCTAACATTGTACTCTATGTCTAAAACAGTACAATAAGGCAAGAAAAAAGGCATAAAGTTTGGAGAAGGAGAAATAAAACTGTCTTTATTCTCATATTACATGATTGTATATATAGAAAATCTTAAGGAATTTACAAAATAAATGCTAGAACTAAAAATTGAATTTAGAAAACTTGCAGGATATAAGGTCAATATACAAAAATCAATTGTGTTTTTATACTAGCAGCAAAAAATTGAAAATCAAATTGACAAAATCAATGCTCTTCAAATGCCATTACAAAACAAAATACTCAGGATTAAATTGAAGAACAAGAGATGTACAAGACCTCTACACTTAAAACTGAAACCATTGCTGAAACAAACTAAAGAAGATCTAAATAAAGAGGAAGGTATACCATGTTCATCAATTTGAAAACTTAGTAATGTTAAAGATGCCAATCTTCCTCAGATTGATTTTTAGATTCAATGCAATTCCAATAAAAATCCCACAAAGTTTTTCTTATAGGAATTGGCAATTTGATTATAAAATTGATATGGAAAAACAAAAGGAATTAGAGTAAATGAATGATTTTGAAAAAGAAGAACCAAATAAGTGGGCTCACATTAATTGATTTCAAGACTTACTATAAATCTACAATAATCAAGAGTGTGTGGTATCAATGTAAGAATAGTCAAAGATCAATGGAACAGAATAGAAATACATAAATAGACCAACATTTTCATGATTCATTGATTGCTTTTAATAATCGGAATATTTTATTGAGGTAAAATTATATTATTGAGGTAAATTTCACATTACATAAAATTCATCACTTTAAGGTGTACATTTCAGTGGCACTTAGTACATTCATAGCATTGTACAACCAACACCACTCTAGCTCCAGAAAATTTTCATCTCCCCGAAGAGGACCCCATACCCATTCAGCAATCACTCCTAATTTCCACTCCCTCCCTGTTTTGGTCAGCCACAGGCGTGCCTTTTGAAATATACCAAAGATTGGTCGGTCTTTATAAAGGGTATTTATTTGGGGTAGAAGCTTACAGTTACCAGGCCACAAAGCATAAATTTCTTCCCATACCAGAGTCCATGCCCTGGAGCAAGATGGCTGCCGACGTCTCCAGGGTTCAGGCTTCTGGATTCCTTTGTT
>PVKH010005705.1:0-15799 GCA_004027955.1 Chaetophractus vellerosus | reverse complement strand
CAATAGAAGATTGCAGGTGGCAGAAAAAGAATCAGTAAACTGATTTTCCCACTTCTTGAGTCAATTTGAGAAAGTTCAACTTTACAAATAATCACCCATTTTATTAAAATATTGAACATTAATATCTACTTTTTAAAAACTGAAAAAAAATTCCAAAAATAAAATATTAAAGCTTACCTTGACTTTGAGCCAGATGAAGGATTTTTGATGTGACATATCTGGCAGTATCTGATTCTGTAGATTCAGTATTGCTCTTCTCCAGCTGAGCCAGGAGTCCCACAATCCGAGAATTATTGGTAAGGCTAAAAAGAATGTTACTTTACATTAGGGCACATTCTACATCAATTATAAATTCAATACTATAAAATTCACTGCTAAAAAAAAAACAACTCTACCCTTCTAAAAACACTAAGCATTTACATCTGCCACATTTCCTTACTGTTTTATAGCTTTACCTTGTTAAATATGAAGATAGCTGCTGATGTACCCTGACACACACACACACAATACACACAAGTATTCTAAGTGAGAAGCACATTCCATTTCAGAAAATCACAAATATATATATACAAATTTTTTTAAAGAATGCTGGTGAATCTTATACTTTCCACTCTAAAGAAGATTTTTCACACTTTCTCTGTTTTCAAGACTCCAGTCATGCCTACTCCACTCCATCTTTAGTTAATGCGCTCCTTTGTAATTTTTATCAACTTAAACAATACACTCAACCACCAATCATATTCTTAAGCCTATCTGATTCTCCACCTATATTCTTTCTTCCCTGTTCTCATTCATCATACAAACATTTGAATAGCTGGCCCTTTTCTGGGTGTTGGCAAAATAGTGTAAACATAGCAAACAAAAATCCCTGCCCCTTATAGGGTGAACATCCTAGTGTGAAAGACAAGGTAAGTAAATAAATAAGTAAATTATATAGTATGCCAAGTGGTAGGAAGTGCTATGGAGAAAAAGCAAGTTAGAGGGACTAAAAGGTCCAGGAAAAAGGGGCTCAATTTAAACAGAGCGGTCAGGGAAGATCTTATCAAGAGTCTACCATTTAAGGAAAGAGTGATCCATGCAGGTAATTGCAAAGAGAGCTAATCAGGCAGAGGGAATAAAAAGTACCACGACCCCGAGGTTATGTCTATGGTGTTCAATGAACAGTAAGCTGGCTGATGTGGATAGAACAGACTTAAAAGAGAATAGCATCAAGAGATGAGATCAAAGTTGGACGTGGGGGTGGAGGAGAGCACAGGAAGAGAGTATATCACTTAGAGTCTTGTCAGCCATCGGAAGCGCTCTGGCTTTTACAGAGTGGGATGGGAAGTTTTTGAGCAGAAGAGTGATGTGGTCTGACTTGCTTTTAAAAGGATCTCTTTGGCTGGTATGTTGAGAATCAAGGAACAATCCTTCTACTTATATACTCAATCCCAGCCCCTCCTGCATTATCAAAGTATTTGCTCCTTCAATTATCCTTTCTCTGATTCATCTATCTCTCCTTTCAACTGGATCATCCCATCAGCAGACAAATATGATCTAGGAGGTCTCACCAGCTAGGTTCCATTTCTCTGCTCCTCATTAAATGAAATGACTGTTTCCTCACATGTTGTCCACTTTTCAACCCTCTAGTTTGCCTTCTGCACCTTTAGGACTCCCAAAAACCTCTTTGTGGTCATTTCTATCTTCACTATATTCAATCTCTCAGTACCATCCAAACCAGATAGCACCATCCTCCAACAGTCTCTTCTTTGCCTTTCAATGACTCCATACTCTGATTTTCTTCCTTCACATCTCCTCTGACACACCTCTAAATGCTGAAGTATCCCTTAGCTCAGTTCCCTGGGCATAGCTCTCTTTACTTTCTCCACACATTTACTCTGGGAGATCTCATCTAATCCCACAGCTGTAATTATCAGCCATACACTAACGGGCTCAACTCTACTCTTCACCTCTCTGATAGCTTATCCAACCTAACAAGTATAAAATGTTTTCTGTGACCTCTTCCCAAGAGGACTTATCTCTTCCAATATTAATCTTCCCATTAGTTGCTCAAGTTAAAACTCTATACTCCCTTTCCCACATCCCAAGCCAAGAGCAGCTCCATATCTAAAACATCTCAAATCCATTCTTTCCTCTCCATAGCCACTATTACTACCCAAGTCTAAGCAATCATCTCTCACTTGGAAATCAGTCTTCTAACTAGTCTGCTTTCATTCTTGCTGCCCAAAAATACATTTTCTACAAACAGTGATTTTCTTTAACTTTTTATTTAGAAATAATTATAGATTCACAGGAAGTTGCAGATACAGTACAAAGTAATCCCATGTACCCTTCATTCAGTTTCTTCAATGGTTACATTTTATATAACTATAGTACAACATCAAAAAAGCAGGACACTGACATTGGTATATGAATATTTCTATGCCACTGATCATAATTTAGACTTGCATAACCACAAATCTAATCAAGTGCTTAAAACTCCTGCTGAAAACTCTCCAATGGGTTCCCATCAGACTTTAAGTAAAATCCTGACTTCTTACCACAGCCTAATGTGCCCTATATCATCTTGCCCCTGACTACTTCTCAAGTTCATTTTTCACAAATTTCCCCTCACTCACTAGGATTCAACCAAACTGGCCCCCTCTCAATTCCTTAAATACAGAAAGTTTCCCCCACCTCTAGGCCTTTTTACTTTCTCTCCCCTCAACCTGCAGGACCTCTTCTTCCAGTTATTCATATAACTAGCTCTTTTCATTTCAGGTTACAGTCCAAATATAGTCCTCTTCCCCATCAGTCCCTCCACCTCCAATAATAAAATGTCTTCACAGAATTGATCACTATCTGAAATTATGAAAGTTCCATGAAGGGAGAGACCATACATGCCATATTCTATATAACCAGAACTTAGAACTGAACACACAATGCAGAGAAGCAAAAGAAAAAACATATGGAAACATATGGAAAACAATATATTTATCACACTTTTTTCAGATTAATAATTGGACCCAGTGCTTCATCTGGAGGTGCTTCATCCATAAAAGTGTCTGGAGGTTGAAGAAAAACATATTGTGCATATTATCTGAAAATATAACTAACATACTATTTAAAATTAAGTTTATGCAAAATTTCCCAATTTTTCACATAACAAGCATAGAAGTAAAAATGATTATCAATATGGATAAACCTCCAAATTAAAAAAAAAATTGAGACTAGGAGCAGGGTATCATTAACATAAGGTTTTAAAATATACAAAATCAATACAATATATTCTTTTAGATAGATAGATAGATAGATAGATAGATAGATAGATAGATAGATAGATAGATGCTTGCATGGGAATGATAAGCATCAGATTCAGAATAATAATGACAACCGAGATAAGGGAGAAAAATATGAAGCCACAGTACACTCTGTATTTGTAATTTTTTAATTCTTAGGTAATTGGTACATGAGTGTTCATTAAATTATTCTTTTAGATTTTCAGAAATAGTTCAAAAATTTTTAATAAATTCTGTATGGACAAAACTACATTACGTATTTAAGCTTTTACACATTTTATTATTTTTCCTATGTTGCGTAAGGAAGAAATGGTTCCTTAAAACTGTTGTTATAAATCTGACTGAGCAAAACCTTTAACATTTTATTATGTTATTCCAGATATGTTTATTCCAGATATGAACAAACGAAGAAAAAGATTATACTGAACCATCATGTTCCCATCACTCAGCTTCAACAATGATTAATTCATGGAAAACTTATTTCACACATACCCACCAACAAATAAACACACACACCAGTGTTTAATTTTTAAGCAAATCTCAGAAAGATGATTTTCTCTGTAAATATTTCAGTATTATTCTGAAACATAAGGCCTCTTTTAAAAAGTATACTACTACCACCATACTAAGAACAATTAATATCAAAATCTAGTCTGTGTTCAAATTTCCCAAATTCTCTCTCATTTTCTTTAACAGGTGGTTTGTACAAATCAGAAACAACCAAGGTCTACGTACTGCATTTGCCTTTTAATCAATCGGTTTCTTGTTGCTCCTTTTTTTTCCTCTGCAATTTATTTGTTTAAAAAGCTTTACTGTCCTGTAGTTTCCCCACATTCTGGATTTTGCCAATTACATATCCATGGTATCATTAATATGTTTCTCTATCCTCTGTATTTTCTGTAAATGATGGTTGAATCTGAAGGCCTAATCTAACTGATGATTTGCTAACAAGAATTTTATAGGTGGTATTGTAATCTTCCATAGGAGGCAAAGAGTCCAGTAAACTTTCTTTTGTAATGTAAGCAGTCACTGATACCACTGCCTAAATCCATTATTTCATTATGGGTTGATGGTGATACTCTACTATAGCAGTTTGATACTGTTTATGAATTCTAAAAATAGATACTGGATTGTGTTTGTAAACTGGTCTGTTCCTCTGGGCATATTAGATTGTATTAAATTCAGAGGTTTCACTTTTACTTGATTAAATTATGATTAGGGCTTTGATTGCTCAAGATGTCCCATCTTTGATCAATGGGACCCTCTTCAAGTTTGTTCCAAAGTTTTTTGTTTGATTTTGTTTTTGTTAACAGGTAAGGATGACTTTATTCATAGCTATATGCAATGGAGAAGAGAGAGACCAAAATACTATTGTGAGAGAGAGAGAAAGAGATCAGAAAGTTATCGCAATAGGGGAGAGGGAGAGGCCTCAACTTCCCTGAAGCAGAAGGCAGGACAGTTATAATGACTGAGATGAGCTAATGGGGGGAGGTCAAGCAGTGGGGTGTGTCCATTACATGACCTTATCTCCTGAGTTTACTGTGGAAGCCAGATGGAACATGTTCTATCTGGAATCTATAAAGGCCAAGGTGAGAGCGATCAGGAGCCTACAGTCCAGGAGAGAAGGCTATCTGAAGTGTAGTCATGCTAGGGTGAAGTTAAGGCTAACCTGGACAGTAACACAATGGGTGGGGAATTTCTTAACTTACATTGTGTTCCAGGATCACAGGATTCCGGTAAAATTCAACACCATCAGTACCCACTTCTGTTCAAAGCAAACAATGTGCATTCATTACTGAAAAACTCAGAGGGATCATAGATCCGAGTGGAGCAAGTAGAGTCTAAGAAATAATCTCCTGAGGACTCTTGGTGGTGGTGTTTCTACAAAATCAGTTTAACCATCTGTTGAGAAGTGGTGGTGAAGGTGAGTTGTTTTAGGATCAGGTGTCTTTAAAAAGGGATGCCAGACCTGCATAGTGACTCAGTCAGTGACTTGTCCAGGAAGAAATCCAGCCTGTGCATGGTTTGTTACAGCGATGAGTCCTTTGAGGTATACTGAACCATCATATAACATGTCATCAGGCTTTAGCTCACAGTGCTTTTTCAGACTCTGGGGGAAAAGGCCAGCTATAAGGCAACCTAGAGTCCCAATAAGGATCCAGACAAACAGGTTTTAGTTCTTGGTAAAGCCATGTCAGGAGGGGAGAAAATTTCCTGAGTCCTTTCTGATATGATCCTAGTCTTCGATAGCTAAGAAGATGATATTTGATATACTGACAGCTTGACTTTCTGGTATGACAAGGCTATTATAGGTCAACAATTCTCAAAATGTGATCTACAAAACTCTGATGGTCCCTGAGAACCTTTCAGAAAATCTGGGAAGTTAAAAACTATTTTCTGGGGGCTGGCCGTAGCCCAGTGGGATAGGGTGCTGGTTCACCACATGGGAGGCCCCAGGTTCGGTTCCCGGGGACCTCTCCGGGCGGGCAGACCGCCTTGAGAGGGCAAGCTGCCGTGAGCGGGGCAGAGCCACCGTGGGCAGAGCGCAAAGCCGCCACGGGCAGGGCAAGCCGCCCATGAACGGAGCAGAGACGCCCGGGAACGAAAGCAAAAAAGCCGCCCGCCAATGGAGCAGAGCTGCCTGCGCAGTGAGCTGACTCAGTGCGTCGCTGCAACGGGGGAAGACAGAGCAGACACAGAAGAACACAAAAATAAACACAGCAAGAACAAGCAGAAAGGGGGGGATATGTAACAAAAAATAAAATAAAATAAAAAATAAAGGAATTATAACCTTAAAAAAAAAAACTATTTTTTTAAAATACTAAAACACTATTTGCCTTGGCACTGTGTTGACATTTGTGCTGATAGTAGAAAGGCAATTACAGGTAAAGTGCTGGTGCCTTGGCATAAATCAAGGCAGTGACACCAATTGTACCAGTAATCATCATATTATTTAACACCATGCACTTACAGTTTAAAAAATTTCACAAATTCATGTATGTCTGTTTAAAATTTTGTGTAACTAAATGGGAAATATGTTTAAATCATTTCTGCTACATTCTGAAATATGATGGTTATCTTGGGAGATAGCACTTATATGACAGTTTGAATTACCTAGGCAATTTTTCGTAAAACATCATTCTTACTTTAAAGAAAAGATGACAGACAATGACTATTCAGGGTACTTTGCAGACATTTTCTTAGAAATAAACAGTTTGCCTGTCACGTCAAAGCAACACAATAGTCATGTCATATTTTATACCAACTATAAACATTTGCACTTTTGAGCAAAAATTAGAATTTTAGAAAACTTGTACCTATCACCATAACCTTAACAGCTTCCCAATACTTAAAACTTTTCTGATACAGTCAATGGTGACATTAACAAATATAATTTTTTAAAATTATATAATGAAATATGTCAACATTTAGATGATCTGCATAACTTGCTAAACAAATAATTTCCAAACGACCAATACATCATAATACAAATTCAAATATTGGTAAAATTTTCATTCAAAGGGAAAGAAAGACCAATGGATTTTTTAAATAATTTTTTTCTTTATTTTTAAAGGAGTTTTAGATTACATATATGTTACAATGAAAATATAAGGGATTCCCATAAATCCTAGGCCCTCTCCCTCCCACACTTTTCCCCCATTAAAAACATCATGCATTATATGGTACATTTGTTACAATTGATGAACACAAAGTGAATCACTACAACTAACCATGGTCTATACAGTTTACATTATGTTTTACACTTTGCACCACAAAATTTTATAGCTTTTGACAAAATGTATAATGGCAGGTATCCACCACTGTATTAGGCTGGTGCAAAAGTAACTGTGATTTTGCATTGTTTAAATTTGTCATTTGATACTGGAATACATTCTTAAATAAATATGGTTATGTTACACATCATTTTAATGTGCATTTCTCACTTTATGTTTTTTTGCTAATGACATTACTTGCTGTTTATTTTATAAGTATTTTACACTATGGAAACAATGTTAGACAAAAAGCAAATTCTAGTGATTTTCTTATTTGAGTTCAAAATGGGTCGTAAAGCAGCAGAGACAACTCGCAACATCAACAACACATTTGGCCAGAAACTGCTAACGAACATACAGTGCAGTGGTGGTTCAACAAGTTTTGGAAAGGAGATGAGAGCCCTGAAGATGAGGAGCGTAGTGGTCAGCCATCGGAAGTTGACAACAACCAATTGAGAGCAATCATCAAAGCAGATCCTCTTACAACAACACGAAAAGTTGCCAAAGACCTCAACGTCAACCATTCTACAGTCATTCAGCATTTGAAGCAAATTGGAAAGGTGAAAAAGCTCGATAAGTGGGTGCCCCATGAGCTGACTGAAATTTTAAAAATCATCCTTTTGAAGTGTTGTCTTCTCCTATTCTACACAACAAAAACGAACCATTTCTCAATCGGATTGTGATGTGTGATGAAAAGTGAATTTTATACGACAACTGGTGATGACCAACTCAGTGGCTGGACCGAGAAGAAGCTCCAAAGCACCTCCCAAGGCCAAACTCGCACCAAAAAAAAGGTCATGGTCACTACTGTTTGGTGGTCTGCTGCTGGTCTGATCCACTATAGGTTTCTGAATCCTGGCAAAACCATTACATCTGAGAAGTATGCTCAGCAAATCGATGAGATGCACTGAAAACTGAAATGCCTGCAGCCAGAATTGGTCAACAGAAAGAGCTCACTTCTGCTCCACGACAACGTCCAACCACACATAGCACAACCAACGCTTCAAAAGTTGAACTAATTGGGCTACGAAATTTTGCCTCATCCGCCATATTCACCTGACCTCTCACCAACTGACTATCACTTCTTCAACCATCTCAACAACTTTTTGCAGGGAAAACACTTCCACAACCAGCAGGAATAAACAAAAATATGTTGACTGTAATGGTTCCTATTTTGATAAATAAAGATGTATTTGATCCTAGTCATAATGATTTAAAATTCATAGTCCAAAACCACAATTACTTTTCCACCAACCTAATAATATCTTGCAGAACAATTCCAGTGTCTCAAAAATGCCCCATGTTACACCTACTCTTCCCTCTCCCTTCCCTCAAAGTCTCCGGTAACCACTGTCTTTACATCAACGTTACAAGTTTTTCCATTACTAGAATAATAAGTCTACTTTAGTCCATAGTTGCATTCCCCCGTTATATTTGTTCGTTCCTCTATCTTGAGGATTTGGGGATGGTGATACCCATTCTGCTTCTGATTGAGAGGGGGCTTAGATCCCACAGGGCAGATGGATGGAACTGTCTTGAGTAAAGCTGAAGATACTCTCTATTTCTTGGATTGGGCGTGGTCCATCATCATCCTTTTGTTAGTTGTCCTGGGTGAGTCTGCTGAACTAGAGAGCAGGTGTTGGCTGCAACTCTGCTGAGATTCAGGGCTCACCCAGCATATGAATGGCTTGAAGATTTAAATCTCTGGGACATATACTTAATGGGTATAGTGCTAATTAGAGGTTCAAATAAATGGGATAAAAGAACCATGTGTAGGAGATGGTTACCATATATTGCAAGGTAAGGCCCACTGATGGGGTGCCGACTTCCTGGGTCTGTCTGCCCTGCCTATAGGGTCTAGATGTTGCTGGAGCCCCCAGGAGCACCCTTATTTGAGGGGCTGTTTACTGTGGCAGACAGTGAGAGCCTCCTGAGATGCGCATAAGCGTAACCTCTTGAATAACCTCCCAACTCCCTCTGAAATCTCTTAGCCATAAAAACTCATTTACTTTTAATTTCCCCTTTTGGTCCAGGTCTTTCTCCAAATGTATCGTTAGCTGGCACTTGGTATTAATCCCTCAGTGCCAGGGAGACTCATCCCTGGGAGTCATGTCCCACATTGGGAGAAAGGTAGTGAATTTATATGCTGAGTTTGGTTTAGAGAGAGACCACATTTTAGCAACAAGGAGGCCCTTGGGAGGTAACTCCTAGGCGATATATATTACTGGGCCAGATTTTAATTTCACAAGAACAAGGTTCATAAGTACAAGCATCAATATCAAGGGCCTGGCACATAAGACCATTGGATTTTAAAGTAAGAGAGTACAAAATCTTCACTAATATAGTTTCAGATTCCACATTGCAATAACATTTAAGAAACTACCATTATCAAGTTTTGGTGTAATATTAAAAAAAAAATCCAACTACAATTAACCAATTATATATCTACGTGGGCTCAGATTTTCTTCATATTCTTCAATAACACACACAAAAATAAAGCAAATAGAGTGGGTACGTGTGTATAGAGTGGCAAAGTGAATGCAGAAGCAGAAAAGAGAATTCAACTCTCTTCTATTAAGCCAAACTTCAAGGAGATCTGCAAAATGTAATAAAATAATGTCACTCTTCTCACTAAATATTTTTGGAAAACACAGTTATTTTTAATAAATGATATCTTAATGTGCAATGGGTTTTTATATTTTAGATGAATTAATAAATATTTCATTTCTCAGTTTTAATTTTTAATATGGAAATTATCAATAGATATAATAACCCACTTTAACAAAAACTTTTGGGGGGCTCTCATTAATTTAAGAGTGTAAAGAGGTTCTGAAACCAAAAAGTGTGAAAACTGCTGTGCATTTTCTGCTCCTGATTTGGAGTCAGTCCTTACTCTAAAGAGCCCTGGTTCTTTATGGTGAGAAATGGTGCTTAAGATACCACAATCTATATACTAGGAAGCAAATACATCTTTTTTTGGGGGGGGGGGGAGGGGGAAACACTTGTAACAGATTTGAAAGAAATTTGCATTCATAGAAACTAAAATTCTAAAATTTAGCAATTAAGCATTTTGTTTTCTCCAGCCATTTTTTCTTAAAGGTCAACGGTTAGCATTTTTCAGTAGCTATTAAAACTCTTATTCAAGTAAGTAAACATAAAACAACTCACAAACATACAAAATATGCTGAGCATAATACATGTTCTAGTCCATTTTACATCAAGAGTTTGTTCGGTCAGTAACCCAAAAAATTAAAATTAAATTACACCACTACGAAAAAAAACAGCTTGCATCCAAGTAATTCCTTTCTGAGATGCATACTCTACCAAATGATGGATGGATGGATGGATGAATAGATGGAAAGGTCATGTTAAGAACATCTACAAGTCAATTTCCCTCTCTATTTTCTTATCTACAAAATGAAAATTGAACAAAATTATATTCTAAGCCACCCCCAAATCAGCTCTAAAATTTTTAAGTCATTGACACCATTGTTAAGAGAGACACAAGATGAACACCAGAGGGCAGCTCTACCTTTTTAATGATTTTTAGTCTGGAAAGGCCAGAAAAAAATCTTTATTATCCTATACTAGTCATGCATCTGGAAAAAGACCTTGACCAAAAGGGGGAAATGGTAAATACAAATGAGTTTTTTTGGCTAAGAGATTTCAAAGTAAGTCAGGAGGTCATTCCAGAGGTTATGCTTATGTGCATCTCTACAGGACTTCATTGCTGCCACAGTAAACAATGCCTCAAACAGAAGTGCTCCTAAAGCTCTAGAAACATCTAGACACTATCTATAAGCAGGGCAGAAAAGCTCAGGAATTTGGTCAGTGGGTCTTACTTTGGAATTTATGCTCCCCAGTATAACAGAGACCCATTTACCCATGGCTCTTCTGCCCCTTTTATTTGAACCTATAATTAACACTATACTTGTTATATTTATGTCCCAGAGACTTAAATCTTTGGTCTGTTCATTTGCCAGTTGAGCCCTGAATCTCAGCAGAGTTGCAACACCTACTCTCCAGTTCATTGGACTCACCCAGGACAACTAACAAGGAGATGATGATGGACAACACCCATCCCAAGGAACAGGGAGTGTCTGCAAATGCAAGCAAGATAGTTCCATCTATCTGCTCCATGGGATCTAAACCCCCTCTCAGAAACAGAGTGGGCATCACCATCCCAAAATCCTCAAGACTGGAGAATGAACAATGGACTAAAGTAGACATTATTATTCTATTACAGCCTTCTTATTATACTAGCAATGGAAGAACTTTCATCACTAATATAAAAGGCAGTGGCCACAACAGGTTCTGAGGGGAGGGAGAGGGAAGAAGAGGTATAACATGGGGGCATTTTCAGGACACAGGAATTGTCCTGCATGACGCTGCAATGAGAGATACAGGCCATTATATATTTTGTGATAACCTATAAAATTGTGCAGGGTAGAGTGTAAACTATAATGTAAACTACAGTCCTCAGTTGGTTGCAATGCTTCAATATATGTTCATCAATTGTAACAAACATACCACACTAATGAAAGATGTTGTGGGGCTTATGGGAATCTCCTATACATTTTATGTAACGTTCATGTAATCTAAATCTTCTTTAAAAATTAAAAATTTAAAAAAAACCTATACAATCAACAATATGAGCTACAATGCAAAACAGAAAAATGTTAAAGAAAGACACTCAGAAATGGATGCATCTTTCCTGCCTTATCCTATTTTTAGATGAATAAAAATGAAGCTAGGACCAACCCTGGGAGATTCCATTATAATTATTACTATGTTATTTTTTATAGTGAGAAAATCATGCAATTGAAAATATGATCAGTGTGAAACATATCAAATCAAGTTAACTTTCAAAGGCATATATAAAGGGTATTATCACTCAAATATTTATTTCACTGCAGTAGTCACACTGCTTTTGATCCTTTGAGTTCACACTAAATTTTGCAGCTATTTTCCTAAAAACAAATTTTCCTGGATATTGCAAAAGTTCCAATGGCATACAGATATTATTTTGCAATAAATAATTTACCAAGCAAGAACTATAAAACCTTTCTTCATTTTATTATCTTTTTCAACTTAAGACAACATAAATCTAATGCAGGTAATAAATATATTCTCATAAATAAGGTAAAAACATATGACCAAAAAATCCATAAAAATTTAATAAAGTTTTAGATTCATAAAATTTAAGATTTTTTGAAACAATAGTTTTATTTCCAAAATATACATTATCTTTCAGAAATGTTCATTCATTTATCTATTACTCTTGCTTTAATTCTTTTATAAAAAGATTTTTTTTGCTTCTCTCCTGATACTGAATACACATTATTTTCCTCCATCATAAATCAAAGGACAATGAAAAACAGAAATTTCATTATAATTCCTTTATAAAAGTAGTTAAATATTTAAATACAAAAGTTTGGAAAATAGTATTTTTCTCCTAAATGGAAGCAAATAATAACTATTTACTTCTCCCATTATCTCTAATATAATTATTAAATACAACAAAAGCTTCTTTATTTAACAATAAATTCTAGGTCAACACTACCAAATGGCTTGTCAAAGACAACCAATAAAACCTTGCTAAAATTTTAAACTGCCTGGATTTATACCAGGGCTAGCAATAATTAATAAAGTTGTCCTTCAAATTTCTTCACCAATGTTAACTAAATGCTAATTATTTTATATTCATTATTTTTTATAAATTATCTGGTCATGATCTAATAGGATTTTAGGTAAGCATTTGTAGCAAACTGCTATCTTTCCACCAGAATCTGTTTTCTGTTTCTTCCAGAGTAACAAGAGTTTTGGCCAGCCATAAGGCCATCCTGTTAAAAACCACATTTTCCAGCCTCATTTTTAACTTAATATGCATGTTAGTATAGGCTGTCAGAAACTCTCAAAAATTTTTGACCTTATGATGCATATACACTCTTAAAAATTGAAGACCTACCCCCTCAAACAGCTGTTTTATATATATATATATATATATATTTATCATGTTATAAATTAAAACAGTATTTGTAAACATTTATTCATTCATTCACTTAAAATAACAATAATCCATTACAAGTTCACATAACTAACACATTTTTATGGAAAATAACGTATTTTTCAAAACAAAAGATTTAGTAAGAAGAGTGACATTGTTTATATTTTTGTAAATCTCTTTAGTGTCTGGCTCAATAGAAGACTGACAGATTGTTATATCTACTTCTGCATTCAATCTGTTGTAATATCACACATCATGTAGTCTCTGGAAAACTACTGCACACTCATAAGAAAAATGAAAAGTAGAAAAGGCAAATAACATCTCAGTAATATTATGAAAATGATTTTGATCTCATACCACTGAGCTTTACAGATCATACTTTAAGAATTTTTTGGCTAGGTTATACTACCAAACACACAACCCCACAATCCCTGTGGCTTATTTATTAACACAACAAAGGTTTAATTCTTGCTTGTGGTACATGTTCCAGTTAAGGTCAGCAGGGGCTCTACTCACCATAATCAGTCAGGGACCCAGGCTACCAGAGATACTTCCATGCACCAACCACAGCAGGAAAAAAAAGGGGGTGGGGGAGTTGGCAGCTAGTACACAAGCTCTTAAAGACCCTATTCTGGAAGAAATTTGTCACTTCAGCTCATTTATATTTCATTGGTTAAAGCAAGTCACACAGCCATAGATTTTCAAAGAAAAGAAAATGCAACCCTGACATGTGCCCAAAAGGAAGAGAAAGAACTAGAATATCTGTCACAAGTTCTAATGACTATGACACTAGGAATGGCCATGAAAATAAATTCTGGCCAGTAAGAAGTGAAAAGAAGTGATATATTCCTCTCCTGGTTTTACCCTTAAAGGGATTAGAATATGTATCCTTTCCCCATTCCCACTGGCTAAGAGATGATGAAAACCACAGAAAATGCCTTGGACCCCGAAATAGAAGCCAAAATTAAGGAAAGCAGGACCACCCTACCACCTCTGAACAACTACCTCTAAATTAAGATAGAATAGTTAGCCACTGTATTTAGGGGTTTCTTTTACACCAGTTTGGCTTATATCTGAAGTAATATAATGCTATATATTAAGTACACTATATTTTTTTGTCTGAACCAAAGTATTTTTTTATTGACAATTAAATCAATTATACTTTGGGGATAGTCAAATGGTCCATCATCAAGATAACATCATAAGAGAAGACAACATCAGAAAACAGAAGACCGGGCCCGGCTAGATAGCTCAGTGGATAAAGAGCTCGCTGGGAAACCACATGGGAGGCCCTGGGTTCGGTTCCCGGGGACCTCTCCTAGCGGGCAGACCGCCTTGAGAATGGCAAGCCGCCATGGGCGGGCCGGAGCCGCCGTGAGCAGGGCAAAAAGCTGCCACAGACAGGCAAAAGCCGCCACAGGCAGGGCAGGTCGCCTGCAAATCGAGCACAGCCAGCCACCCGCGAACTGAAAAAAGCCGGCCGTGATGGAAGCAGAAGCCGCCCACAAGCGGGGAAAGCCGCACCTGCGCAGTGACCAAGTCTCGGCGCGTCGCCGCAACGGGGGGGAAGGGGAGATATGTAATAAAAATAAATAAATCTAACAAAAAAAAAAAAAGAAAACAGAAGACCATTAACAGAAGAAAATGTAAAAAGCACCATAACAGAAAACAAAAATCAGATCCAGAAAGATTCCTTTGTAAGCAGTGAAATGATAATCCAGTCTCTATTTTGATACTCCTAAATACATCTAAAACTGGAAAGATAATGAACTGCATATCCTGAAAACTGAGTTACCTTTTAGCTATCCTTACCAATTAGTCAACAAAGAAAGGAAAAAGTGCAAATTCCTTTTGGAGAAGCATTTTATCTGTTCCCAGAGGTTGATGTCTAGTGCTTTTGTTATCATTTTCTACATATTCTTTGACCTAATAGTTGTTCAAGAAAGAGTTTTAATTTCAAGGTGAAGGAGCTTTATTGCTGTAAACACCGTCACTCTTTTTTCCTCCAAATAAATGACTTGATTTTTTGCCTAAGTAATTCCTTATTCTTTAAGATATCTTTCAGTGCTGGCTACCTTCATCATTTTCTCACGGCATGCCCTGTGTGTTGTAAGTCACCACTGCTCCTCCGCCCACTCCCACCAAGTTTTCTTTATATGTTTCTTAAAACATATCTTTTTTTTTTAAAGATTTATTTTTTATTTATTATACATCCCCCCCTTTTTGCTTGTTCTTCCTGTGTCCATTTTTTTTTCTCTGCATTCTTCTGTGTCTGCTTTTCTCCCCCCTGGGGCGACCCGCTGGTGGGGGCTCCCCCTTGCTCGTGGGGGCTTGCCTTTCCCAGCAGGGGCTTGCCTTTGCCTGTGGCGGCGTGCCTCCCCCAAGTTGGCTTGCTTTCTTGAGGCGGTCCGCCTGTTAGAAGAGGCCCCAGGGACCCAACCCGGGGCCTCCCATATGGTAAACCGGCACCCTATCAACTGGGCTATCCAGCTGGCCCCAAACATATCTTTTAAATACATGTTCTATTCCATTGCTTCCATTTCCTTATTTGGGGGTACCAATTAAAAGTATACAGGATTTCTTTTGCAAGTCTTTCACGTATATCTTTTTCTTTTTCTCTAATCCCTTTTTAACTCTATGTTTATATCCATTAAATTGTGTTCCCTCTCTTCATTACTAATCTCTATGTCTCTTGTGCTTTTATAGTCTGTACCACCTTTGTGCTCTTTCTCTGATAATCT
>PVKH010005704.1:0-21795 GCA_004027955.1 Chaetophractus vellerosus | reverse complement strand
AAAATTAAAAAAAAGAGACAAGAAATAATAAGATCCCACGCCTCCTGATAAAATGTCACTATAAAATTGCACTAAGTAAACGGAATTTAATAGAGATCTATCAAACGCTCAGTTGTAGGTAGTGCTATGGTGAGTATATTGCTGAAGAAAATATAGGTTCTGTATTTAAGATGCTCATAGTCTAGCAGGGATAGAAGACAAAGGAAGAGCTCTAGCATAGAGCAAAAGATGGTTAAGTGCCACGAGGGAAATAACCAGCACATTACTATGGGAATTGATTAGAGGCAGGTTATCACATCCGGCTGAGCCATCTAGAAAAGGTTTCCTAATGAGGTGGCTGTTAATCTGTACTTGGAAAAATGAAAGAATCTTCACAGGGGCAAATGAGTACGAGAGTGTTCCATGTAGAAAAATACATGCCAGGTATAACGACAGATCAGGACACATGGAGGGAAACAATACACAGTTACGTAAACAATGGGAATTTACTGGCTCATAATTTTGAGGCTAGAAGAAGCCCAAAATTGAAGAAAGCAATGCCTTCTTCCCAAGGACTGTAGCGTTCTGGGACTGGCTGCCAGATATCCTTGGTCCTGGACTTTTCTGTCACATGGCAATGTACACGGTGGCCTCTCCTGGCTTCTCACTCCATCTGACTTTCACTCTACCTATAAAGGTTTCCAGTAATCCAGATTAAAGCCCAACCTGATTCAGGTGGGCCACACCTTAAATGAAGTAACATCTTGAAGAGATTTTATTTACAATGGGTCCACACCCACCAGAATGGAGACCAGGGCCAAGAACATGTCCAAACTGGGGTACACAATTCAATCCACAGGCCTCAATGAAAAGAGTGCTGAATGCTGTAAGAGGAGATGTTGTCTGGTAGAGTCAATCATAAGGAAACACTGAGGCTTCTAGCAAGGATTGTGATCACACTTGGGTTTTAGGAAGACTAATTTGGTAACAGGATGACTGAAACATAAAGAGACTGCAGATGGGAGATCTGTTAGGAAGCAGGTTAGGTGTTGGCAGTGATAAGTGAAAGGAGGAGATAAATCCAAGACATTTGGAGATAAAATCTAAAAGAGTTCCCAACTGAAGTGCAAAGAACCAAAGCTGACTAGCCTTTGAGCCTCAGATGCTTGGGAGAGAAACAGAAGAGACTGAGATGCCAAGGAACTGATTACCCAGTAGCTGTTACTGAAAGGTGGGAACTGACTGAGGGGTTCGGGCTAGGTAAAAGGTCATCAACCGAGAAGAGAGATTTCTAAAGTGGAGGTGGGAGAGTTTATCAAGGAGGGTGCATGGCGAGAGAAAAGAAGAAAGCTGAGGCTAGGACCCTGGTGGTAAATCTAGGCTAATGCGGTTCTGAGGAAAGGAAGAGCTGGCAGCAAAGGGGAAAAGGATATTAACAGGACGGTGGAACACATGAACGCAACAGAGAGAGCCGTGTAGTAGGAAAACGTAAAATGACCAGTGTAAAAAGTACACTACAGCTTTGTCCAACTTACATGGTAATTTACAAACAAAATTCAATTAAAAAATCGTTGTTAAAGGGATTTGATTTGAGTATTTCACACGATTTATAATTCTAGTATTCTAAAAAACACACCAGTTTTTTGTTCTCAAAGACACAGTTATAGCAGCCAACCAATTGACAACAAAGTTCATTTTAGTATTCTAAATATTATTTTATAAACATTTGCAATCCATATTAACTTTCCTTAAAAGATGGGCTATTTAAAAATATGTTTTATATTATTTAGATATACATAGAGAAAAGCTGTGGGGTTATTCATAAATGGGATTAAATATAAAAATGTCAATAATAAAATGTACAAAAAATGTACAAGAAAGTATGCGGTGGGACGGATGTGGCTCAAGTGGTTGGGCGTCCATCTTCCATATGGAGGGACCTGGGTTCGATCCCCAGGACCTGCCGGGGGGGGGGGGGGGGAAGTATGTGGGATGTTTAGCCCCAGTACTTATTTCTAAATATTTTTAAAATGTTTAACTTTTTAAAATAAAAAACATCATGGAAGGGCTTATCTATACTATCTTAAAAAGAAAAAGAATAAATCCTTAAAGTTTCTATAGAATTTAACCATAAGAATAAATGATAATTACAATGTACTATTTAAAGAATCAGGGGAAAAGAAATTTCTACCTGTAGCAGATTTTACAATTACACTCATTCTCCTCCTTACTGAGTCAAAACTCAAAATTTCCAGCAACTCAAACCTGAAAAAGAAAATGAAAAAAAAATTAATATATATCTAGCTCTGTATGTTAACTCTAAATAATTATCAAGCCACTTAATATGGACCAAAATTTTACCAAGAAGAAAGCAGTGAAATGGGTAGACTAGCTCTCCTCCTCCCTCTTTCTATAGTGCTTAAAAAAAAAAAAATCACCTCCAAACACCATTATATCTCCTTCTATGTATTAATGGTATAAAGCAGTTCTTTGAAAAAAATAATCTGGATATATGGTGACTTCCTCCACAGACATGATGAAAAAAGTCTGTATTTTAAAGCTGTCCAAACTGAACTTACTTATATGATGCCAGCAATTTACCTCCTTGCAGTTTATACCAACTTCCTTAGATGGGACAAGATGAAGATTGAGTCAACGGCTCTGAATCTTTTCACTCAGGACCTTCTCAGTGTTTATATCCACACCATCACTGCCACCCCAGGAAGCATATCTTAAGAGACTCTGTTTACCACACAAACTGCTTTCTTAAATACTGATTCCTTTGTCTTAAATTCTGTTAATCACATACACATAATGTTGCGTGAGAGCTTTTGAGCCATGTAAATGAACTGGTACTGCCTCTATGTTCATAAAAATAGAAATAGTATGTGAACAAAACTGATAATTCAGTCAGCTTGTGCAGTCTTAATACCAGAAGACTTATAGTTTCTGTCTGGCATTTGAAATAATAAAAATCACTCAGGAATCCCTAATACTAGCTGTGAAAACTCCTTAGGATCTAAAGACCCCAGCCAGGACTGTTAAAGTGCTGTAATTCTTGTCTGAGTTCAAACGCTGCTAATATATTTCCCTATAAAACCTCAGTAGCATTGTGATATGCTTTTATATCTGAGTAGCGATTTTTAGCTACCCTTTTCAGTTTAAAACCAGAAGTCCCAATTGTAGATGTCAACAGCAATTATGTCACTATTGCCCTCCCCAAGGAGGGATCCCAAAGCTCCCATCACTGGTGGTACAGCTAACAACCTGGGAAGTCTGAAGACTTCCAGGGAAGAAGCCCAGTCTGACTTCAACTTAAGACCTGGCGGCCATGTGCCATAGTTAAAGGATTTACTCCATTCCAATAACCTGGGAGTTTATTTTCCTTAAGAACAAAAAGTTTAGATCCATTTTTTTTAGGCAATCACCACCAAATCTTATGCCCTTTGCCCTCTGTTTTTTCCTACATCTATTACTGCATACTTCTGCTTATCTGTAAAGGAAAGATGGATTGCCCCATCTGCTGTGCCCAAACTCAAGGTATGTTACTGGTTTGTGAGACTGGCAATTTGAAATTGAGATGGTTCCTAAAAATCCAAAGCATTTGATCACTAAAAATATGAAAAAGAAAACAATCCAATTTAAAATTGGTTAATAAAAACATAACTTCTCAATTTGCTTCCTAGAGAATCTATACTGTGTTTCCATGAAATGTTAACTGGTGTTCTATGCAAACAAGAGTTCATGGCCACTGACCACGAAGGCTGCATATTCCACCCCAGAGCCAAAGAGTGACCTGGAAAGTGTCAGAACAATCTAAAAGCTTTGAGAACTCTTATAATAAACCAATTTTAGGTGGTTTTACTGAAAACATATTTGATAATAAAATTTTAAAAAAAATGGAACACCAATTTACATCTCCAAGGACAACAGGCTGAGTGGGAAAACACTCCTGTAACAGCACCAAACCAATTTTGCCTCTAACTGTTGAACTGTTAAAAATTCTTCAGAATGTTTCAGTGACATTCTTGGAGTTATTGAGAAGAGGGAGCATGTTGTGGGAAGAAAACAAATTTCTTCTTGCCCAAATGAAAAAACTATATAGTCCATTCTTTATTATCATCATATTTTAATGTACAGTATACTTACCTTTCAATGTCATTGTCCCTATTTAATATTTCCATATAATTGTCTTTTAGCCTAAGGTATGTAAAACCAAGTCTGCAAAAATGAGAAGGGAAATTCAGAGGTTAATCTGAAATTCTGATATTCTCTTCAATAGCATTTTTCTGTTCTACATTTTGGTAATGCTTTCTCTAAAAAATACTTTTAGTAAAAGAGATGCTGTAAATTGCATTATAAAGTTAGAAAATTAAAATACTGAATTTATTCACCATTTCAAAAGAAATTCTCTATCAGTCAACAGGATTTTCAACTTATTCTCTCTCTTGCACCACAATGATGAGGCACATTATCACTGGCATTATTGGTAAGTATGAATGGTTTTCAGGAAGAAAGGAGCAGCAGTTCTCTGCATGCAATCTCTATTTCCATTGACATTCTAATTTATTGATGAGTTTTTGCTGTTGTTTTTTTTTTCCCTAGGGGAGAATACAATGCCAGAAATAGAAGGGACCTTAGAGACATATATATCATCAGACCAACCCTCTCATTTTACTGATGAGGAAAGCAAGGCCCCAACCAGGCAGCCAGTTCAACAGACATTTGCAGAGCACTTCATCTGCAACAACGTTTTTCACCACCACTTCTGACAGTTCAATACTCTTCAGGTGCTGGTGGGTAAGTGCTGGGAAAACGAAGCAAAAAAAGGAAAGGCTTCTGTATTCAAGAAGCTTACAGATGAATGGAGAGAGAGGAAAATATTTCAATGTGATGTATAGACAGAAAGGTGAGAAGCTGATAAAAGAACTTGGGGACACCCAGGCGGGAATTGGCAGGTTGAAGAAAAAGCTTCTTGGAAGTAATAATATTAGAATGAGACTAGAAGGATGGGTAGAAACAGCCTGTCCTAAATTCTAGTATTTATGACTGAAAAGCAATTTAATTTCTTTTCCAAGTAGAGAGAAATCTCACCTATGTGTGTTTGGATTTATACATTTAATAAATGTCAGTAATGACATAATTTACATATCTCATGTGAATATTCAAATTGCACAGGAAAATGTTAGTTTCATCAATAATAAAAATATTCTTCTCATTATGTAAGAGATGTTAAAATGTTTTTCTCATCAATTATTCAGTCCCAAAAGCTGGAGAACCAGTTCTCAGACCACAATGGAATTAAAATATGAAAACAACAGAAGATAGCTGGAAATTCTCAAAATATTTGGAAATTAAAATATATACTTCTAAATTACACATAAGTCAAAGAATTCACCTCAAGAAAAATTTAAAAATATTTTTAACTAAAGGAAAATGAAAATACAACTTATCAAAATTTGTGGGAAGCAGTGAAAAAGATCAATAAAATTGATTAAGCTCTAGCCCAGCTAAGAAAAAAGAAGACACAGATTACTCCTATCAGAAATGAAAGAAGGGGTATTAATATTGAGCCAATAGACATTAAAAGTATAATACTGACTCCAAAGTTTAGGTGGAAAGGCAAAAGACACAGAACAGACAGTACAATATTGAAGACAAAGTCAGAAAACTGGCTACCGAACTTCAAGACCCATTAAAAGCTACCGAAATCAAGACTTGTGGTATTGCTGGAAAAAAAAAAAAACATGCCAACTGATCAGAAGAAGAGAACAGAGAATCCAGAAACAGACCCATGAAAATGCTGCTAACTGATCTTTGAAAAGGGAGCAAAGGCAATAACATAGGAGAAAATCCAGACAGCTGGGCAGTTTGCTACAAAGCTAAACATAGGCTTACAGTATGATCCAGTAACTGTGCTCCAAAGCATTTAGCCAAAGGAGCTAAACATTTATTTATGCAAAAACCTGTACAAGAAAGCTTACAGCAGCTTTAGTCATAATTGCCAAAAAATTGAAAAAGCAAAGCAAAACAAAACAAAACAAAATTCCTTCCATGGTGTCTGATAAACCATAGTACATCTATACAATGGAATATTATTCAGTGATTTAAATAATTGAAAGAAGCCAGTCTGAAAAGGCTATTTACTATATAATTCCAACAATATGACATTCTGGAAAAGACAAAATGATAAAGACAGTAAAAAGATCAGTGGTTGCTAGGGGGTATTTAGGGCAATGAAACTACTGTGTATGATACTGTAATGGTGGTACACGACATTATGCATTTGTCAAAACCAATAGAGGTGAACAAGAAAAAAAGTGAAACTTAATATTATCTATGGACTTTAGTTAATAATAATGCATCAACAATCAGTATCAGTTCATCACCTGTAACAAATGTCCCACATTAACGTAAGATGTTAATACTAGAGGGAACGGCATGTGTGGCAGGGCAGGAGCAGAAGGGGAGGGGGATATATGGGAACCCTTTATAAATTCTGCTCAATTTTTCTGTAACCTTAACACTGCTCTAAAAATAGTCTACTAATTAAAAAAAAAAAGACAATGGTAAAGACTCTTATAACTAGGGAACAAGTTCCTTCTTACAAATAGACACCACTTGTTTTCAGGAGGGAAACCATCTCAAACAATAAGGAAGTCAAGAGAAGAATCATGACTACAAAAGACAATTATTGCTTGGCCCACTTCTTTTTAGCAAACATACCAAGGCACAGAGTAGGATGAATCAAGAATATTTTCAAGTAAGAATACATGATTTGGGGGTTGAAAATGGATCTCCCTCCAATAATTGGCACATCTCTCAAATTCTAAAAGCCAGGTATGAAGCCCAAAGACATACCTTTGAATGCCTTCGACTAGCGCCACTTCATCTGGTGACGACGATATGTACACACAAGATTTTCCTGAGTCTGGCGATTTCCTGGGTCCATCTACATTATCATCATCTTTCACCTGGATTGTGTGGCAAAGACAGAGGGCCCGAAAAAACAGCTCTTCACGTTCCTATAAAAAAGCATTAAAAAAAAGAAAAACCATGAAAGCAAAAAACCCTATGACAAATTTGCTTAAAATAGAGGGAAAATTTAGAAAGACAATAAAAAGTGTTTATAAAGCAGGAAAGTATAACTTTCAGGTGACTAGGAATTATTCATTTTACCTTTAGTGGTTATAAAATAGAATCTAATTATGGCTCTTCTTCCTTCTTTAGGACTTCTCTAGTAATTACTGTTAAGATTAATGGACTATGACCACTGAAAGGAAGGCGTGCTTTATTCAGTAATGGTACTTTTAAAATTGCAGAGGGATAACCTCAAAGCTGCTCAGAAACGGCAAACAACCACTAAGCACTGTAAGGGAGCAGAGACAGACTTTGAATGAAACAAAAATTTACAAATACCTGGGACTCTCATTCTATCACTGTGCTGATGACTCAAACTGTATTGACATTTTCCTGTCAACAATATATATTAAGCTAGATATTACTTAGGAAGCACCTACTATGTATTTGACACATTCCATATATCCTAAGATGCAATCTTAAAACACTTATGAAGTAGAAGGTATTATCCCCATTTTGCAGGTGAAGAAATTAAAGTTTAAGAAGGTGAAGCTGTTTGTTCAAGGTCGCCAACAGGAGTATACGGCAGAACTAAGACTCTCATTCTGCTTTTAATTCCGCTGATTTAACCATTATGCTGCCTCTAAATGCAACTTGTAAAGTAGTAGTTTCTCAACCTTGGATGCACATTGGGATCTCCTGGGTAACTTTAAAAACACTGATGCGTGGATACTACTGGGAGTTTAAAAGCTTTCCCAGGTGGGAAACAAAATGGGCAACCAAGGTTGAGAAGCACTGCTGGAAAGCATCAAAGGGCTTGATTCATATCAAATATATCAACTAGTGCAGAGTTACAGTAGGTAACAGGAGAGTGTGATTTTACTGTGATATGTCTTGTGAGGGCCACAAAAATAATCTACTCCTTAATCTATGAATCTTTGTGATAACATGGCAGTTTTCAGTAATGAAATCAATGGAAGCATATGTCAATGGGGATAAGATACACTTTGCTAACGAAAAGGAATCTCTGCACAATCCAACTAGAAGGCCTTGCTTAGGGAACCTCACAGTCCCTGAAATCTTCTGGATTGGTTTTCCACCTAACCACTGACAAGGGTTACAGCCCTCCTGCACGTGCTGAGATTTGGAGCTGCAGCACTGTGCAAGGTGTGTGGTCATTTTATTCAAGGCACCTCTCCTTCCCTGCCTCTCCAGATCTTTAAAAGCCACTTCTAACCCGATTCACTCTGAATGTTGACCACGAAATCCTAAGGGGGGGATATCTGCATCTTATTGTGGCATCTTACAATTTCCTCTCTGAAGTCACGTAGAGGAAGAGCTCTGTTCCTGGATACCCAGAATAAAAGGTGACCATCAATCTATGCTGTCAGGTAAAAATATATAACATCTCACTTCAAACTCAGGAAACTTCAACAGTGCAACAATGGAAACCTATGCTCTCCTAAAAGGAAAGCACCTTCTGCTGGGCGAAGTACAACATACCCTTCCACTGACACCTGGAGAAGAATCAATCATATCAATTCCTGAAGAGTCTGGGAGGACCTGCCCATTACAGATGACGTGAGGGACATAGACATGACCTTCAATGCAGCATTCTTTAAACTCCATGTTGTTTTCTGTGAGGGTGCCAGTTTTATCAGTGAAGATATATTCCACCTACGGAATACAACATGATCAAAAGGTAAAACATTGCTTGATGAAGAAACAAATTTATCTTTCTCTACAGAGAGAAGGTGAGGCGCTCTGGCTCAGAGTATCAGAGCAGACATATCTTTTCCCTAACGTGGATTTTTTTAAAATGAAGTGGATATCTGAAGCTTTTACTCCAAACACACTACCACAACAGGCTGAACTGTTTAAGTGTGCTTGACAATACATACTCTTTCCCACTTTCTAGTATTATCCAGCAATCCTCTGGAAGAGGAGCAATCCAGAAGAAGAGCGAGGACTCTGCTTTCCTCATGCTGATCATGGTTTTACACTTTTCTCTAAATCCTAGGCAAAAAAGAACATGGCCCTTCAGTTGCATATCCACCCCTCTCTCCACCAGGAAAATGAAAAAGGGATGAAGCCAGTGTTCTACTAGTTTGGAAAGAAAAACATTGAGGGGGGATAGTCCTGATTCTTTAAATCTTTTTTTTTTTTTAATGAAGAATATAGATAGAATGAAGTATTTAAATGAAGTCTGGAAGGTGAAAAGCTAATATACATACACAAATTAACTTAAAATGGATCAAGGACCTAAATACAGGAGCTAAAAATTTAAACTCTTAGATGATATCACAGGGGCAAATCTACATGACTTGGGATTTGCTAATGGATTTTTAGATATGACACCAAAAGCATGAGCAACAGAAGAAACAACAGATCAATTCTAAATCAGAAGCTTCTGTGCATTAAAGGAAATTATCAAAAAAGTGAAAAGACAAACTACAGAGTGGGAGAAAATATTTGCAAATCATATATTGGATAAGGGCTTAATATCCAGATTATTAAGCAACAACAGAAAGACAAACAACTCAACTAAAAAATAGGAAAAGGACTTGATCAGACATTTCTCCAAAGATATACAAATGATAAATAAATTTTATTTTCCCACTGTTTATGGCTAATACATAGAAATAAAATGGATTTTTGTATATTGAAAAAAAAAAGATATGCAAATGGATAATAAGTATTAGGAACAGATGCTCAACATCATCAGCTATTAGAGAAATATAAATCAAAACCACAATGAGATATAGCCACTCCACACTCACAAGAATGGCTGTTATAAAAAAAAAAATACAGAAAATGACAAGTGTTGGAGAAGATGTGGAGAAATTGGAATTCTAGTGCATTGTTGGTGGGAATGTAAAATGGTGAGCCACTGTGGAAAGCAACATGGCAATTCCTCAAAAAGGTAAATACAGAATTACCATATGACCTCGCAATTCCACTTTTAGGTACAGATCTGATTGGGGAATGAATCATGCCTCCCACAAAAAGGCATGTTCAGGTCCCAACCCCTGGTCCTGTTGTTTGTAAATAGGGCGTTTGCAGATGTTATTAAAGTGAGCCCAAGCTGAAGGAGGGTGGGTCTTAACCCAATATGGATGAGGTCTTTATAAGCAAAGGAAATTGGACCCGAAAGGAGAAGCCCTGGGGAGCAGCCAGAAGCTGGAGGTCAATGGAGCCCGGAGGAGAGGGAGATGACATCGCCATGCACAATGCCATGTGACAGAGAAGCCAAAGAGCAAGGATTGCCTGCAGGCAGCCCCAGAATACCAGTCTTCAGGGAGAGAGCATCACCTTGTGATGCTGCGATTTTGGGCTTCTTCTTGCCTCAAAACCATGAACGAATGCATTCCCATTGTTTAGGCCAACCCATTGCATGGAATTTTTTTTATAAGCTGGGAAACTAATACATACCCAAAGAAAGTGAAAACAGGGTTTCAAAGACACTTGTACACCAATGTTTATAGCAACATTATTCAAAATAGTCAAAAGGCAGAAACAACCCAAGTGTCCATCAACGAAAGGATAAACAAAATATGGTACAAGGATAAACAAAATATGGTACATGCACAATGGTATATTATTTGGCCATGAAAGAATGACATTCCGAGACTTGCTGCGAGATGGAAGAATCTTGAAAACGAATGAAATAAGCAAGACACCAAAGGACAACTACTGCATGATGTCACTTGTAAGAAATGTCTAGAAATAGCAAATTTGCAGAGACAGGAAGCAGATTAGAGGTTACCAGGTGGGCTTGAGAGGGGAAAAGGGCAGTGTAAGTTTGGTGGATAGGGAATGTTTATAAATAAAATTTAAAAATATAAAATAAAAAAAATATTGGCAAATGAGAATAAAAGCATATAGAACAGATTGTAGAGTATGTTGAATATTATATATGAAAGGATATACAAAAATATATTAACAGTGCCTATCTGGATACTCAGAGTATCTGGAGTTTGTTTTATTTTTTTGCCTTTGTATTGCACTTCTATATACTCAAATTTTCTACAACTGCCATGCATTATTTAAGTACTTAGAGGTAAGTAGTAAATGCTATTTTAAAGAATTTTAAGCAGCAAGGGCAAATAAACCCTCAATATCATTAAATGTTCAGAGTAAAATTCAAATTTAAAAAAGGACAAAATAAACTTAAAGGAAAAAGCTGTGAAAACTGGGGAGCGGGTGTAGCTCAGTAGTGTGAGCATCTGCTTCCTATGTACGAGGTCCTGGGTTCAATCCCCGGTACCACCTTAAAAAAAACAAACAAACCTGAAAATTGTTAAAAATACAACTACTTTCAAACCACAAATTTACATAAATTCAGAGATCACATATTTTTCATAAATAACTGAAAGAAACTCTGGGAAATGTCAAAATATTTTGAGTTTGATGCAGGGAGTGCCTTCCCATATCCCTGAGTAGTTGCTGCCACCACCAGGCACAGGTGCTGGTCTGACGGGGCCGACGGCCCGGTTGCTTCAGTGTGGAGAACCCCAGCTTGAGGCATCTTGCCTCAAGTCTCCTGCTCAGGGCTTCCCAACCCACATCACTAACTCCAGAACCCAGAAAGGAGAGTCAGAGTTTAAAAAAAATCAGAAAGAAATTGGGGGAGCAGAAAAGGCCTATAAAGAAATCAGTTTACATGTTTTATAGGCCCTTTTTCATTTTTATTCTTTTTTTTGACTCAAAAACCCCACAACAGAAAATGTCTTTTCCATTGTGTCCTTGATTGTAACAAATACAATTAGAAGGACACAGCAAAGCCATCCTGAAAATATTTTATAAACAAAACAAAAAACCCTGCCATTCAAACACTCGCCCAAAACTTAGATGAGCCTCCTTCCAGGATCTAGACATTTAGTATGAATGAGCTCAGTATTCTTTATTACTCTGTGGCACAAATGCTTGTGTGTTTTTTTGTTTGTTTGTTTTTTAAGTGAATGACTACTAGACTTTTCTTCAAAGTAAGAATCAACAATAAATACTTCAGAGCAAGTCTTTCCCACAAACATCTGGAGTTCCTATATTATAAAGTAATTGTTAGATTTATTCTGAGTCAGATAAAGGAACATTTGATAAATCACCTATATAATTTTATTTTCATAGGATGTGATGTAACTTAAAATAAAATGTTATTAAACCCCAAAACCATATTTTAAAGGGGTAGAATGGATAAGAACAAAGTAATAAATGTTAAAAAAATTTTAGAAAATGATTTATCATCTTGCTTAGCTATAGCTAAATAGGTGGTATATTTTTAGGAACTGTGACCACAGCAACTGATAATAGTACAATGATAATTATTATAAACATTTATTGAGCACTTTGTATTGCATGTTGTACAGGCACTGTGCATTCCCTCATTTAATCCTCACATCAACAATGTTACTATCCCAGTTTTACAGATGAGGAAACTAAGGTTTGGAAACTCTGGACATTAATCTAACCAGTTTTATTAATGAAGGAGACTAAGAGAAAAATTGTGGTTTGTTCTATTACTACTAATTAAATTTATAAGTTGTCGTAGTCAGGGTTCTCCGGAGAAACAGAACCATTGACACATGAACTTAACCACCATATAAGCTGAGATTATCAACCACCAAGTCAGGTGTTAACAAATGATGGTGCCATCCTCAGCTATCAGATCAAAAGGCAGTTCTCACTGCAATGCAGTTTCGCTTGCTCAACTCTATGTTTCTGTCCTCAATTTAAAAAGCATGGCATTCAAATATACTTAAGATGAGGAAGACACAACAAAATTATCAGGAGGAAGCAGCACTGCTTCCTGCAAGAGAGCGATGGTTCTGCTATTTACGCGCCGAAGTAATTTGTATAACCTTTCTGCGCCTCGTGTTTCACCTGAAAACCAGAGATAATATCTCACAGGGCAACGGTAAGGATTATATAAGATAATGTGCACAAAATGCTTACTGAGTGCAACGTCTCAATAAAAGCTAGCCTCTTTTAATTGTAGATGGAGAAATTGGAGTGGTAGGTGAATTTCTACTTCTCATACAAAAGAACTCAACTTACAATATTTCAGAAATTAAATTGGGCATAAGCGTCTCATCCATATCAATCTGATAGTGAGAGGAAAATTTTGGGGGGATTTGTTCATCAATCTCTGAACTTCAGGGAGTCACCAATATTAGTCTATAGCATGCTCTCTGTATTCATCTATTAGAGTCTAACAGTTTAATACGAGATGATTATTCGGGGGCGATGAAGGAAGGGGTTTCAGCTATCAATCTAAAATGGCCCTTTTGGAAAGTTACTCCTCAAATGTGTTCCTGTTTAAAAAAACAAAAAGTATAATGAATCACCAATGTGTGAAATGGCCTTTCCTGCAATATAAATACTGGGAAGGGTTTTAGACGGAGATGGGTGTTGGGAAGCTCAGACCCTGGAAAAACAGAAGTCTAGAAGGCCAATGTTAGGTGAGGTAAAACGTTAAGTCGCTATTACACAGTAAGCAATCATTCCTAGGTTCTGTTCCACAAATGAAACGGCTGAGCGTTGATCTGGGTTTGAATCCCAGCTCTGCCCCTTCAGGCCATGGTGACTATGGACAGCGAGAGGGTGAAGGGGAGTGCAGGGTGGGGGCGCCAGCTGTAGCAGCAATTACCTCCATTTGTGGCGACTGTACCAGATACAGTGAAGGCTCTTCATATACATAATCTTATTTAACCCTCACAGCAATCTAGCAAGGCAGATCCATGTTATTACCCCCATTTTACAGATGAAGAAACTTGTGGTACAGAGATATTAGGTAACCTGTCCATGGCCACACAGCTGGTAAGTGGCAGAACAGGTTCTGAATGTGGGGGTTTGGAACTCTTTGCAATACTGCACACTGGCAAGTTATTTAAACTCTCTTCAAGCAGTTTGCTCATCTTTAAAACAAGGATAATTAGTGTGCTGTGAGAATTAAATAAGATACCATTTTTAAGAGTCTGGTACAATGCCTCATAAGTAGGTACTCAATGACTGTTAGTTCACTTATGCCTTCAAGTCTTAATTCACAACATTAAAACCCCAAATGGGTACCACTTAGAAAGCCCATGTATTAGCTTATGCCAATCAGTAATATCATTAATTTTTCAAAAGTGATAACTATAAAAAGCACTCAATTGTTATGTAAATAAAGTTGAAAGAAAAATTTCACTTTGTTGCTGTCTTTCAACAGTTATAGGTTATATCAATATGCATGAATTAAAATGGAAAAATTTTCATTTGACCACTCAAGATAATTAATCCGTATGATATTAATCATTTAGAATCTAATACCCGGAAACACAAAATTGACTCACATATTAATAAATTATGAAAGACAATTCAGAAGATACTGACCTGTCCTAATTCTTCATTTAAATCGGAAGTATTAACCAGAGGTCCTTCCCCTGTTTCCTCATCAAACATTTCTTCATCCCAGGTGATGAAATAAGAACCAAGAAATTTCTGCATTTCTACTGTGACATACATGGATACTGGGATAATGTAATTAAAGAGGACCATGAAAGCCAGGAAATCTGTGAAAGCTTTGAGAAACTAAAAAGAAACAAATCATTGCAGTTGAACATCGCATTATGTTATCACACCATCTCATCATTTGGTATAAGAATAAAAGTTAACATCATGATTATTTAAACAACTTAAAGTTAGGCATAAATAATGTAAGTGCTATTTTTAACTGTAAGTATTTCAAGATCTGAAATAAGGACTATTTTGCAGTCACAGACTCACTCATCTCTTAAGCAATTTTTCCTCTCATTACCTGCCAAAGGCCAAGAGCCACTTTGCATGTCTGTTCTATCAATGGGGTAAAGATTAAGCTGCCTGTTAAAATGATCACTCTGTCAAGAAATAGGAGATGATTCTAACTTAAATCCAAAGGAAAATTTTATTTTTTTTGGTAATTGTGAGTTTACTTTGTGACTGATATATTAGTAAATTTACTTGGTAATAACCACAAAGATGTGAAAAAAAAAATCTGGTAAAAACAACTTTTATGTATCTCTCTAAAGCTATGTTAGCTCTGTCAGGTAGCATAGCTACTTTAACTCCTAGAAATCTCTGCATGCCAGAGAAGTATCTGTTGGCAACACAAGAGAGGCTAGCTCCAGCTGATATACAGAGGAAAGCATTCTGAGGCACTCTCTAGATCTGCGTCTGGAATCAATGAATCCAGCTAGAAGACATACTATTTTAATTATTGGGAGGTTTAATCAAATTTTTAATATACTGATTTCGGGAAAAATAATTTTGGTAAACGTGAATAACTGAACCAAAATCTCCCTAAGGAAAAATGAAACTGATTCTTATACTTTCCTGTAATTGAGATTTTCTTTTTCCCCATGTACTTAAATAGATACCATTTACCTCATAATCATTAATAAATAATTACTAAGCACCACCTAAATATAGGGCACTATGCTGGAGTCTGGAGACACAAAAAGTGCTTAAGACATTGTCCTGATGAATTTCCTGTGGGAACTATGCCTCTCCAGACTTGCATAGTCAAATTTCCCAAGACGGCAGCAACGACCAGTGTCTGCAGTGAGGGAGGCAACTAATACAGCAAACGTCAAACATGCTTTTATTATAAAGGTTTCTCAATTAAGACTTCTTTTGGCCATAGAAAATTCACCTTTATGATTTTATTGTTGTACATTTTTATCACAATAGTCTATAAGTCATCTTTGATCACTATAAAAAGAAAGGAGATCTCAGGAGATCCCATACCAGATTCCTCTGTCTTTCTGATTCAGTTTTCTGATTATACCACGGCTCATCTCGAAATGGTTCGCTCTGCCATACATACTTCAGGACAGTATTTATCAGTGCTTTACTGATTAGAATACAGAGGTACACAATTAGGAATACATTCATCGATCTAAAACAGAAAGATAGTGATGATTACTTAGCTATTGCTCCTTGAAGAAATAATGAGATACACATATCTTTTCTTACAAACGTCAGGATAAACACATTGCGGAGAAACAGAACAGGAATAAAGGGAGTTAGTTCAGTAATGTTTTTTAAAGGACATTTTCTTCCTCTTCTTGACATGCAAAAATGAAATCCAAGCGCATCTATAGCTGAGTTTTCTCCCTGATCACTGGCATATAATTCCACAGGGCCATAAGGGAAAGCGCTAAGTGAAGTTTTAGTAGGCAGGAGACAGTAGGCACGTAACCATATTGCTGACAGATATTTCTCCATGGTTTAGAAGTCCACAACTTAAAAGAATATCTGAAAATCAATTTCTTCTACCATTAAGCATCTACCAATGAGTTAGAAATTTATGGGAGGGAGAAGGAGAGGGAAAAAAAGGGAAGGAGGGAGGAAGGGGGGGGGGAGGAAGGGAGGGAAGGAAAGGGGGAGGGAAATTAGCTCAGTATAGGAAAAATACTGAATCTGTTGCCAATGTCTTCTCAGAGTCTTGTGAAAAATTTGATCTTCCAATATCTATTTTTGAAATCTATGTAGACATCTGGAAATAAAGGATTCTTGCTTAAGAATAGAATCTCCATTTCCATATTTTATGCAGCCATAGAAAAACAGAGACCCCACTGAAAGGTCAACTTATAGAGAAGAGAGAATATACTCTGTCTTCCTAAAACAAATCATTAAGTAGTATATGGTTCTTTATTGAATAATTTGGTAACCATTTAATTGTCCACTTCAAGTCAAGGATGCTTTTTAACAAGAGGCAAAGAAAACAAAATTCCAGACCACATTTTCTTACAAATTCAACTGTCATTCTTGATATATTTTCATAAATATTTTACTGTGTAATGCAAACAAGACTATGTTCTCTCTGCTAATGCTTTCCTTAATAAGACTGTTATCAGAAAATATGTGGTTTCTAAGAAATCCCAGAGTTGAATGTGACCCTATTTTGAATTTTTAATGAAACTGTGGGAAGAACCGTATAAGGTATCTGCAGTTGACTCCAAAACTAAAAATTATTTGGAATGGCTACAAAAAGTGTGTGCTTTTAAAGTATACAGGATATTAATAATAATAATAATAATAATAATAATAATAATAATAAATTATAGTTAAAAGGTATGTGGCCTTTATACCTCCTCATAAAATTAAAATATGCTTAATAGTTACTATATAATTGTATATCTAGAAGCACAAGAGGAAAGTATTTTCATATCTACAGCGGTTTATGTACTTTTAAATCACAGATTTTTACATACTTCAGACAACAGAGTTCTGAACCTTACTTTTCTACAGCAGATCGCTTCTGGGATTTTGATTGATAATTTAAAGCCATCTTGGTTTCCATACCAGTATAAATAGCAACACCTATAAAGTAGAAAAGTAAATGTCAGAACAATAATACAAATGTATCTTGTAAACCAGTAAATCATGGACAGATAGGGTGACAGTGGATTTTTTGTCAAGTAAGTCTTATTTTCAATTTCACTAGGCATACTAGTGGTTCATAAAAAGAGTCACACAACAGGGTTATTTTAGACTAAGCCCTTTTTCAGATTTTAATACACTGGGTTTTCTGACAGTGGGGCACTTCTATTTTTTAAAAGTCATGTCATAAATAGAACATAAGAAATAATACACCAGAATGGGAGATACCAGCAAAGAAATGTAGGCATGAAAAGAAATGTTCTGCAGAACTTTGTGTGCATTCTTTCATGGACATAACTTTTTATGTTTCTGAGTAAAAAACTACAAGCACTTAATATGAAGCAGTATTCTGAGATGTCATTGTTTTACAGATTGTGGTTATACATTGGCATTAATTTTCTTAGTGAGGCAAAATGACTGCTGTCATAAAATCTCTAGTAGGTCAAAATGCCAAGAGATCGTCTCATGGTACCATTATGGATTTTAACTTGCTTCATGTATTCTTAATTTTAGAAGTTATTATTAATAATTCACTAATTAAAATATTTACCAAAGATTTTCTCAGTGTTCTTTAGCGTGGCTCCTCTAAGAAGCAAGTTTTCTGATCCTAATGGCCTGTAAAGATAAGGATTGTCAAACAAAAACAGTAAAGCAAACAGGAAGGCAAGAACAAGATGGAAAATTAATTCATTGGCTTAAGAGACTTCATTTTAAAAGGAAATTATTTAAATATAGATTTGCTTAGATTTAGATTTTTTAAAGTTAGTCTAGGACCAAGTAAAATTAAATGGTCTTGATTTGTGGGAAGATAAAAAACACTGTCCTAGTGTAATTCTTCATAGAATTCTAGTTATAGGATCATAAGGGAATTTGTTAGGAATGCAGAATCTCAGATCTCACCCCACACCACAATCTGCATTTTAACAACATATCCTTTAGAGATCATTAGATCAGAGGTTCTTCAAAGCTTGGTCACCTAAACAGTACTTTGAGTAGCACTTGGGAACCTGTCAGAAACTCAGATTCTCAGATCTCACCCCAGACCTACTGAATAAGAAACTCTGGGGTGGAGTCCAACAACCTGTCTTTTAACAAGCCCTTTAGGTTTGAGATGCCCTGAAGTTTCTGAGCTGCTGCACTGGAGGATACAGAGATGTTCTGAAATGCAAAAAAGGGTGGCGCACGTGATAAATTTGATTTTCAGTGGTTTCGATCCCATTTTCAGTGAGTTGGATGTTCTCATTTAATACAATCTCATTCTTAAAGATGAAGGGCAAAATACTCCATATGTCATTTATAAACACAGGTAGTCAAGTCTTACAAAGATTCTGTGAATGTAGATCACCTATCAGTTGGAACAACCCAGGGATTGCTACCATGGTGGGAAAACAAGTAACAACCCAAGAATTTACAAAGTGTTCATTGAAGAACAAGCACTGCTCTAAGCTCTAAAGACATAGGGAGCAACACACAAAATTCTCTGTCATTATGAGCTTTATATTAATAGTGTTTCCCCTCTTGATGGAATAACAGTTTTCTGCTCATTTCCTAAGCAATAAAAGAGAAATAGGTAACAAAATTCAATTTTATAAATTTTGCTACTGACAACATTTTACTGATTTCTCTAGGAGTTAGAGAGAGAGTTGAAATTATTTGCTGAAGTTTGCTTTTTACTTTATCAGTGTAATTTCCTCTTATCACAGGAAGTTGAAAACCTACCGAATGTTTTAAGCTTAAAATTCATTCAATGTATTTGGCCAATTCAGTTCAGAAATGCATCTAACTGAAGACAAGGAAGAGGGGAGCCTGTTCAAAGGATATACATAAACTGACATGTATGTCCCAGGGCTTGCAGATAGTTTCAACATCCATTTGTTTGCCTGACAGTCATTAGAAATGAAGCCCCCTGGGCTGCATCCTTGTTGTGTGGTTTGTTAGAAGCATTGCCAGCTTCTGTTAACAACACACTTATAATAATTCATGTCATAAGTATTTATGAAAACAACCCTCTTAAAAAGTGCCTCTGAGGAGTCTAAAAATATTTACTTCAAAAAGTACTTTGCTTCTAGTTTGAACAAGAAGAAATATCACTCTAAGTGGATTGAGAATTTGGATGTATAATTCATAAAAGCCCAAACCATGAATTTATGAACATCTTTAAAAACCCAAATATTAAGTCTATTGCAGGGTAGCGGATGTGGCTCAAGCAGTTGAGCACCTGCTTCCCAAATGGGAGGTCCTGGGTTCAGTTCCCAGTGCCTCCTAAAAAAAACAAAAACAAACAACAAGCAAAACAAACGAAAAAACTAACTAAGGGGAGCCGATGTGGCTCAGTGGTTGAGCGCTGGCTTCCCATATACGCCGTCCCAGGTTCAATCCCCAGCCCCCGGTAACTACGAAAAAAAAAAAAAGTCTATTGCATAAAATAAGTATTTAAGAAGCTATATTTAGTATCAAAATACAAAATATATAATAATTATCTTCCAAGCTGCTCAGCAACAAATTTTATCTAAATATAAAGCATGAAAAGCCTGAAATGTTTACTTTTTCAGATTCATCCCACTGGCAACAAGAATAAACCTAAATCTATTTACTCATTCAAACACAAATTAATTCTCACAATGGACAGAAATACAAGTTATTTCTCTAACCTATTACAAGATACTCTCAGCAAAATCTTGTGAAATTTTTTCTCATGAATTATCATTTACTGGTTAATATACACAGATATATACTCCAAAAAAAAAGGCAGAAGAGAAAACAGAACCTTATCCTTTGTGAGTATAATTCTACTTTAAAAACTTCATAGGAACATCAACCATGAAAAACTCTTGTTAATGAAAGGATTAACTTTAAAAAATATAGATCAAAATTGCTAAAAAGAAAAAGATTGCTAAAAATGTCTAAAAGAAAGAAAATATGTCTCTTCCTTACCTTACCACAGGGTCATTTAGATCATTGTAAACATTTATACGACCAACAAATCTGACAACAAAAAAAACCTCAATTACTGAAGCATCAGAATCAATGGAACAGACAGAAGCACATATTCTTACATATTTATTTTGCTATTTTTAAAAAGGAAATACATACTATGACAACTTGTGATTTTTTACTTAAAAATACATTTAGTACGTGGTTAAGGTACTTCTACCTTACTTCTTCCCCCTTTCTACTTTTCTCCTCTTCTTGTACCCATGACTTAAATGATTTTCCTCAAGTTTACAAATTACTCCCTTATAATAAAGAAATTCATTTTTTAATCAAATAAATTTAGTGCCATTAAGTCACTTCAAGTATTTGGATCTGAAGGCTACTGAACTCTTCTATGAAAATATGTAACTTTTTTTTTTTACTCATTCTTGATTTTTAAGCAGTGATTTATATTCTTTTTCCAACAACCCTCTTGCTATGCTATTTGTGGTGAAGCAGCAAGAACAACATTTAGGGGACAGGCAGGTGCGTCCAGGGAGTGCGGCGGCTCGGCTTACTTATAGAGGTCGGGTTGAGGCTGCTCACACTCGATGGTAGCATGCAGCCCGTCTATGTCTTCTTCAGTATGGAATCCCTTGGTGTCCTGAACCGCATAATGAGTCTGCAAATTGACAAGAAACGTGAATTTGCAACGAAAATGATCAAAACAAACATAGCAGCCAGTGCCTCCCATTTCTAGGGCAGCAACAAGATAACAATTTTTTGTGCGTTTAAATAAGCTCAATTACAAAGACTGATTACCATGAGAGAAAATCAAGAGTTTGTAAATGTTAAATGTTCAAAAGTTACAGAATATAAGGTACTATTGTTATTCCTATATCTATTGCTGTACCAGAAAATTCTCATTCTTCCATTCTCACTTACTGCCCTCACTATTAGAAATAATAGGACAAATAGGAATCACTGGGAATTCTTCAAAATGGAGATTTCAATTTATCTGTCATAGTGATAGCTATAAATCAGGTAAAAATTCAGAAGCTACAATATTCCTTTTCATTTATATAATGCTCTGTTGCTTACAGAGAGCTATCATAGGTATCACATCATTAAACTTTCACAACTCTGCAGCACACTATCCTGCGGTAGTACCCTAAGTTTTCTATATAACTGACCAAATGGGTTCTCACACTTGAGCATGCGTCAGAATCACCCGGAGTGCTTGTTAAACCACTGATTCAGAGGTTCAGATTCAGCAGGTCTGGGGTGGGGCCCAAGAACTGCATTTCTAATAATTTCCCAGGTGATGTGGAAGCTGCTGGTCTGGGACTACATTTGAAGAACCACTGCCCTAGACAGTATCTGTAAGTATGAACAGGGGGCCTTGGGAGCCATTTCTGCTTT
>PVKH010005703.1:0-21803 GCA_004027955.1 Chaetophractus vellerosus | reverse complement strand
CCGTGGGCAGGGCAAAAAGCTGCCACGGACAGGCAAAAGCCGCCACGGGCAGGGCAGGTTGCCTGCAAATCGAGCACAGCCAGCCACCCGCGAACTGGAGCCAGCCGTGATGGAAGCAGAAGCCGCCCACAAGCGGGGAAAGCCGCGCCTGCGCAGTGACCAAGTCTCGGCGCGTCGCCGCAACGGGGGGGAAGGGGAGATATGTAATAAAATAAATAAATCTTTAAAAAATAAAAATAAAAAAAAATAAAATAAAAGAAAAGCAGAATAAAATTCACTGTGAGGAACAACTTTTCTCTATATGGAAAACACAAACAATGAGAACATCAGAGATCCCTGATAGGACCTATAGAGCATTGTCTAACCATGGAAAAAAGAATTTAGTGACATTTCCAATTAGCAAATACAACTTCTTCAAAACAAATTATGAGGAGGATTAGTACAAAGTCTATAGATATGTTTTCCAAGTACACAACAAAGGATTCTGAAAGAATAAATAATACATTAAGGCATTAGAAATCAAGAGAAAATGCAAGTAAATTAACATGTGGGATAAATTATGAGATAAAATAAGAGTTGCTTATTAGAGAACAGAAATGTTGATAAATTGGCTAAGGTATGTGGAGTATGTATAAGGTATAGAGTCTTTTGCAATATGTCTCTATCTGATAATGAGCCTCTTTGTTAAAATAGGTATGAATTGTAATTTCTAAATGTGTTGATACAAAGCCCTCATTCTTATAGATGGGATATAGTTATATATAAAACATCTCCCATCTAAAACTTGAATTATGATGACTAAAATTATACAAATGAAACCGCAATTGTCTAACATCAACAGAAGTAAGTGGAAGAACATAGAGTTACATATGTAAATTAAGAATGTTACCTGAAGAATGTAGAAGCTAGATAAGCTGAAACACAGTGTAAACAAGATTCAAAAGGTCAATTTTGTGAAGACCAGACAGCACTGATAGACAAAAAGGTAGCCTGACCAAAAGATTCTATTTTTCATCTTGTAATGGAAGATATAACCTAGTATACACTTGCAGGCATTAATCTCCTTTCAAATTAGAATATCATAAAATATTAAAAAATACCTAGCTAATCCCTCATGCTCTGATCCCCTGCTCACTAATGTTCCCATCATCCTTTGACTTCCCAGAGGCTTCCATATAGCAAAAGAATGAGTCACACCTACATTGAAGTCCAGGCTACATGATATATTTTTTAATTTTATAACAAATGCTATAGCAAGTTAAAACTGGCAATAGAAGTATAAATTCCTTTCTAATTTTTGAGTCAAACAATATTTTCTTATATAGCCCACTCTTTTATAATAAAGAGACTCAGTTTTGAAACCTAGACCTTGGTAAATTCACCAAAGTAATGCTACCTGAGAGAAAACAATTGGCATTTTCTCAGAAGTACATTTCATTTCAACACCTGTTTCCTTCAATCACAGGCAGGAAAAAAATATATAATGTAATATTTAAAAAGAACCATGTTATTTTAATCTAGGTTATATAAACATTAAGAAAGAATATAAAAACAAAGATATTGGAATAATATAAATGTAATATGCTTATATGCCAATAAAGGAAACTCTTAAGACTTTTCACATTTAAGAAATCTTTGTATAATTAATAAGTTGGCTGCATACTCTTCTCATTGCCATTTTCATTACTTTGTTCCAGAATGTATAGATAACTGGATTCAGAAAAGGAATGAGAACTGCATCAAAAACATCAAGTAATTTGTCTACATGTGATGTAGAGTGAGGTCAGGTATAAGTGAAGATTCAAGGGCCAAATAACAAAATAACCACCATGATATAGGTGACAAAGTAGAGAGGGACTTGGATAAGCCCTCCGAAGAGTGTTCCCTAACTGTGACCAGGATAAAAATGTAGGAGATAACCAAAATGACAAATGATCCCAGAGATATAAACCTACTGTTGACTGTGACTGTGAACTCTAGCCTGTAGGTGTCTATGCAGGCATGGTTAATGAACGAAGGAAAGTCACAGTAAAAACTGTCCAACACATTAGGGCCACAGAATGGCAATTTTATAACAAAAATCATTTGAGTCCCAGAGTGGATCAAGCCAGTTATCCACACAGCAACCAGAAGAAAAGTACACATTTTTTGGCTCATGGTAGTCAAGTAGTGGAGAGGCCTGCAACTAGCAATATATCTCTCAAAGGCCATGGCTATGAGCAGCACCATCTCCACACTACCGATGATGTGAGTGAAGAAGATCTGAGTGATGCAGCCTCCAAAGGAGATGACTTTGTGCTTTCTGAAAAGGTCATAAATCATCTTGGGGGTAAGGACAGAAGATACACCAAGGTCAATAAAGGAAAGATTGACCAATAGAAAGTATATGGGGGAGTGTAAATGAGGGTCAGCAGCCACTGTGAGCACAATGAGAGATTTTGCCATCATGCTTGCCATGTAAAATATGGAAGAGAACACAAAGAGGAGAAGTTGGATCTCCCAGACATTGGAGAGCCCCAAGAACACAAACTCTGACACCATGGAGTGATTCACTCCATCCATTGCTTTATCAATGGGATTGCCTCCAGTGTTACCACATAAAAGAAAAGAAAAAGAAACTAAAATAAGAATACTAAATAAGGTCCTAGAATTATAATCATTAATTATTCAAAGATTTTTACTCTGCAAAATTACATGTCCCCCAATTCAGGCTCAGTGCCCTATATTCATAAAATAAGGAATTTACCCCATGATCACCTGACTTAGATGAGTCATGTCCACATGTAATTTTATCACCATGGCCTCTCAGATTTATTCTTAATCTACAAACAAGGAGAGATAACAAATATGAAAACATACTAGATATTAATGGCACAGATTGAGAAGGTCAGGGAAGGTAATGCATTATAAAACAGAGGAGAAATAACAGGTGGATATGGACTCTTTTCCCATAAACTCATAGGTTCTATTCATTAATTGCTTATGGAATATTCTTCAGTCTTCAATTGGTCTCTCTCCTCACCCAAAGCCAAGAACAGGCTGAGTATAACAGAAATCAGGTATAGGGCACATAAGTTACTCAGCAGTATGATAGAGCAAGGACAACGGTAAAATGGGGTTTGCTGCATGGTTATTAAAATATAAGTGAGAGTAACAGGTAGGATTGTTCACAGCCAGGATATGGCCAAGTTGTGCAAGGTAGGAAGGGGTGGTCTAGGAAATCAAGGAAGTTATCAAAGTCAATTTGATTCATCTGTGCAGATTATTCACATTCCATAAGTTTGTGAACCCTGGATAGAGCTATTGGAACCCTAAGCTACTAGAGATTTCTGGAGATGAAGAAATGCACATTTTTAAACTTACAGTTGGCTGACCTTCTCCTGTTATTCAACTCTGCTGATATTAACCTCTTTTTACGTCATCTCTCTTCTTCAAACCATCCGATGCCAATTCTGAGTGTTCCTGGATTCTAAACCTTGGCTGCTACATGAGTCTCCGTGACTCGTCCCTATTCTTGTAGAAATACATGTTAGCACATGGGAGATGGCATCCCCTACCCATGGGTCAAACACATCTTTGTCTCAATCCCTCTTTGATACACAACACTTGACAATGTTGCTCAAGGTAAGGTGTGTTGAGAAAAGAGGGAGGTTGGACGTGGAACAATAAAAAGATGGTAAAATAATACATGAATGTACAAGAAACCTCAGATTTGTAACTGAAAGGAGAGGGCATAAGAAACCAGCATTATGAAAAAAATTCAACTCCATTTATCCCTTAATATTTTGTTTATATTTACACACATCCACACATTCAGTTTTACATGATGATTAAAATTTGTCATAAAAGTATCTGCACATAAACACCCCAAATTTTATCTATTCCAAGATTCTCTTTTAGTCAAATGAGAAGTTAACAATCCAGTAAGGGATGCACAAGTACTTTTATACAGAGAAACTAGATTTTTTTATCTAGATATGCCTTTGGTGTCTACATAATAGAAAAATAGTAAAGGGAGAAGAAATCATCCAAACTCTAAGACTTTCAGCCCAATAGAGTAATTTCTAGTCTCATGTGTTATCAGGTGAAATAGAAAAGTCCATTTCCTCAGTTATACTAACATGTGGTTAGTAGATATTTATTGGACAGTACAACATTGAACATTTCTCACCACTAGAAACCTTTAAAGGTTAACCAAATCCCCTTCCTCCTTGAAAATTTCCCTACTATTCTAGTTCATAATAATCTTTCCCCTCTCTCATTCCTAAAATTAGGAAACTTAAAATTTAATTTGGGAAAACAAACTTCCATGCAACAAATAAGCCACAATATTTTGCACCACAAGACAAGTTCCAGGTATTTGTTGTTGGCAAAGAAGGACACACGGGTTTCTACCAAGAAATTTGGAGAAAGCTTTAAAAAGATTCAAAGGTTTGGTGTGAGCTTTGAATAATTAGGAGGCATTTGATAAACTGAAAGCAAAGCAGAAGGTATTCTGAGAAGATAGAATAATGTGCTTCCTTCATTAGAGAAGATCCTTTGCTACTAGTCATCTATCTTCAATGCTTTCATTTTTATAAATTCTTTCTCCACAAATGTTTTGTAAGTTTGAGGAAGATAAGAGCAATTTCTTTTTCTTTGCTTCCTAAAATACAGACTGAAATAAATTAGTAAAATTTCTTGATTATTGGATTAATAACACTTCTTTGAGACAATCTTTTACTCAGGGTGATAATTTTCCACAGTTCCTAATTTTATAAATTAACATCTTTTTTCCATTAAGTCCAGGATGCAAAAAAGGAGTTTCCTAATTCAAAATGACATTTGAATTAAGAAATTAATTGACACATTCTCCAACCAATTTTAACAAGGAAATACCTAATATTCCTGCTAAAAATCCAGATGAAGAATAAAGAAACATCTTTATAAATGTTTTAAATCATGCTCTTGATTTAAAATGATTAAGTCTTAAAGCAAAAAAAGGCTGCGAAGGAAAAATTGAGAGAGATGTGGAGACAGAAGCAGATTCTATTTTACAGAGTTTATGGAATGATTCATAGTGATGTCCCACATTCTTAAAGGCAGAAAAGAAAATGTAGATGTACCTTCACCAGATTTAAATTCCATTTCTATGTATTTATTTCTTAAATTTATTAAATAAATTCCATTATTACCTATTATTTATTATCAATTTAGAGTTGGAACAATATATATATCAAATGTATTAACACATTTGGTCCTCATAATAACATGTTAAGGGGCAAGGGGAAGGAATATGTCAGATGGTAGAATTATTTTCATGTATAATTGAAGAATTTCAAGCTTAGAGAAGTTGGCAACTTACCCCAAATCATACAGCCAGTTTGTGTGCAACAAAAATTCATGTCTTCTGATGCAAATTCAGGGCAGTTTTCATGACATCTTACAACTGTGATTATTTTTTTCATGATCTAAGGTAATAACTCATACCATTAAACTCAGAAGCATAGTACATTGTACACATAAAAACATTTAACCCATACATCACTTGACCTACCCATGATCTCAAAGCTACTAGTGGAAGAGCCAAAATTTAAACCTACAGGTTATTACTACAATTTGGAAGGAGTAGTAGTGATGAGAATGGGAAATAATCAAAATACATCAAGGTTTTGGTGTCAGAAAAGATTTAGCAAAGTTGGGGGGTCATTTATTCATTTAAAAAATGATAACGTAGGAGTTGCAGGTCCACAGAGTCTCTGGACCCAGTTGGCACATAGACAGCCCATAGTCTCCAGTCTATGGAAGTACACCTAAAACTCTGGAATCAAATATAGGCTTGAATAGAAGAGACAGATGGACCATGTACAATGAAGACATATTTCGGTCAGACTCTGTCACTCTCAGGAGCAAGAATTCCAAATTAGGGCCCACTAGTAAGGCACCAAACTCTGGGGCTATCTGCCCTGATATAGGACCTGGATATCTCCAAAGCCCTCAGGAGGCCCTCTGTTTGGGATGATATCCATATTGGAAGTCTAGGAGGTCCTACTGGGATCTGCATAAGTGTTAACTATAGGTTGACCTCCTGACTCACTTTGAAGTCTCTTAGCCCTATGAACTCATTTGTCTTTACCAGTTCCCCCTTTTCTTTGAAGTCTTTTTCCAGTCATACTGCCCATTGGCCTTTGTTAATAATCCCTCGTTTCCAGGGAGGCTCATCCCCAGGAGTCATGTCTCATGCTGGGAGGAAGGTAATGTATTCATATTCTGGGTTTGGCTTAGAGAGAGGCCACATTTGAGCAAAAAGGAGGTTCTCCAGAGGCAACTCTTAGGCACCCCTTAACACTAGGCTATTTCAATTTCAACAGCAATGAGTCATAAGGCTAGTCATCAATAACAAGGGCCCATCAATGGATCATCCTCCTTTGCCAGATGCTGCCCCTGCACTCAGGGGGATGTTGCTATTCTTCTGGAAAATATAGCAGAGCTCTCCAAGATGGGAATTTAGTGTTCTCCCATTTATTGAGTAATTCTTCACCCCGTGACCATGTCCCATGATCATTTGAACAATTATGCATGCCTTTTATGTATGTTCATGTGGACTTCCTACCATGCACCTCCAACCTTGACACCCCCCCACCAATGATCCTCTTCCATGCCCATTGTGACCCTTCTGTGTCAAAAATGATAGGCAAGAAAACTCAGAGTTGGAGATAAAAATTGGGGATCATTTAAAAGTTGAAGTCAGGAGAGAGACTTGTTAAGAAATTATATGAAAAGAGATTTTTTAAAGTTAATCAAAAACATACCTGGCTAAAGGAGCAAATATATAGTATTTACTATCATCATTATTATAACACTTCTATTACTATTTTTATATATTACTTGTCTTTTAAAAGTTCAGCTTCTATGTACTGCAAAAAGAGGTAAGGTAGAAAGGAACTACAAAAAAGTAAGGAGTGATGGTTACTTTCATATGCTATAAAATAATACAAAAGGAAAAGATTAAGAAAAATACATGGATTCAGTATTGTGATACAGAAAAAAGAGCAATTGAAATCATGTAGTAGGGAGAAAAACAATATATTAGGTAATGAATGGTGGCATAGAAAGCAAGATTATAAATGATTAATTGAGTAAAATAGATGGAACAGGTTTTGAAAAAACTCCTATAAACTGTTAAAAACTATTTATTAACAGTTACAATAACTAAAAATGTCTTGAAGCAACTGTGATAATCTTGTTGAAGATTGATATTGTGAGCTCAGAAAAAAAGCTGCAAAGAGAAATTTTGTGAAATCATTCAGAAATGCCCAAGAATTCATACTTAGAATTTTTACTTAATCATTTTTTGTTTGCTTGTTTGTTCTGTTTGGTTTGCCATATGAGCAGAAAGGGGTATCACAAAAGAGACAGAGATCGTTTGTGGTTAGAGGTCAAACTGAAATTCTTTCACCAAATTACCTGCTCAATGATACAGCATGTGAAGCCAAAAAGAAAATAAGTGAGAATTTTATAAAATAAGTGAAACCTTTAAATGGAGAAAATAGGAATAAGCATCAGAAAATTTAAAATCAGGGGCACTAATTACAAGGTTAGGGTGATGATTACTTCTCCTATACCTTGTTTCTCAAATCCAGATCCCCATTAAAAATCAACCATACTTTTCTTTCTTATGCCTTTCTCCAAACAGTTGTCCAAACTCTCCCTTCCTGTGAAGCTTCTGCTCATTCTGCTCCTGCTATTAAATCCTGACTCTCTGGGGGCATGAAAACCTGAGGATGGGGTTGTTCTTGTGGTAGAGAATAGCCCAACATATCTCCATCCTCTCTGCACCACACCACCAACATCCCCTACCTGAGCTATCAAAAGTCCACAGAGGGCAGCATAGCGAAGGAGTCAGAAAGGTTATTCTATCTAGATTTTATCCTGTGCATGAGCATTAACAACTTCATGCCACCTACCCTCCCTAGGACAAGAAGCTAAATAAAACACTGCTATTTTGAAAAGGATGACTAATTAGCTATTGTAGAAGGTGGTGACCAAGTAAGGCTTTAGAGCTCTGGGAATTTCAGATTGAGATCATCAGGCCAAGGGAATTTTCTCATAGGAATGTCAGGAGGGAGAAAAGAGGTGTATAATTTTCTTATAAATATTTGCCATTTTATTTGTTTACATAAATTATATCTATGTTTTTTGTAATGAACCAGGGGAATACCTAATGAAAATGAAAATGTGTGTTCTACTTTTCAATGGAAAAAATTGGAAACATTCCATAAAATATTTAGTATAATAGAGAAAATGTGCTTACCTGGAGTAAAAACATATTGGAAGAAGAAAGACAGGGATGGAAACAGAAACAAAGATGAAAGTACGGGTGGAGATGTAGAATATGTGCACACAACATTTACTTTGTGGAAAAACAAGGGAGCAATTAGACTTAACAGAAAAGAAAGTTCAATTCAGACTTTCAGCCTTTTGATGTCATAATTTATACACTAGTGAGTGTTCAATCCATTATAGAGAAAGGAGAAATGGTAAAAAAAAAAAATAAAGAAATGATTAATGTGTAAAAATTCCAAAGATATCACCCAAAAGACTTGATAAACAAAATGAGGTTTGAAAGAGATAATTCTGCAAAACCTTATAATATTGGGACATAAAATTAACATCTTCAAAAGGAGTATTTAATTCAAAATAAGACCAAAAATACAATTTTCTTGGAATTTAACTATCATGATAATTAAAACTTGATCTCAATCCAGGTTGTCACCAGTGTCCAGATCTCTAGATTATATGATTGTCACAGAATTAACAGTTTGGAGTCTAATTAGTTTCTGATCTACTTTTCTATTGGAGAGATGGGCAAACAGACTCAGAGACACAAATTCTTAGCCTGAGCTTGATAATTAGAAAATATGACTCAAGTATTCTGCAGCTAATCAATATTCTGATCTTGAATTTCTGTGAATTATAGCTGCAAGTACTTTCCAAAGTCTTAAATGCTGCGGCACAGCAATTGTCATATCAAATAATCTTCCAATTCATCATTTGACAAAAGGAGCAAGGAGATCAGATATCCTTAATTTTATTAATGAATGCTTTAACATTCAATTTAGGAAATTCCTAAACGTAAAATATAAAAAATTATGTTACAGAGGATTTTCCTGTATGTGGACATTGTCAATTCTCAGAAACAGACTAAAACTTAGGCCTTTATCCTTCTTCTCATAACTAGAAAGAAATTCAGGGTTCAAAGTGTTTCAGTAATGGATAATAATGTGCAATGGAGAATGCTACAATATCTTCTAAAATGAAATGGCCCTCAGAGAAATGTTGCAAGAAAAATTCAATGAGAAGCAAAAATTACAGAGTGTATCAATACTAAATTAATAGATGCCCCTATTAGAATGGTAGTGACTGTTGTTGCCTTCAGGTTAAGTGTGAAAGCACCTGGCACTGGATCAAGAGAGAGAAATGCTAATAACATATAATCACCTCCTACTAATATTCACACCAGTGTGCAGTCTGATCCCACATTATACAGAGTTGATCTGTATGATAAATAGCATATAACACAATTTATGGTATGTCACTTCCCAAATTATGTTATAAAACAATATAGATTCCATCTTGGGATCTCTCTCTCTCTCTCTCTCTCTCTCTCTCTCTCTCTCTATCTCTCTCTCTCCTCACTCTAGGGTAAGGCTGTTAAATAAATTGTTCAATTTGCTACATATAGCAATATATTCTGGGAAAAGCAACATATCACATTGTGAGCATCCTATGAAGATGCCCATGTAGTGATGAACTAAGGCCTCCAATCAGTAGTCAGTGAAGAACTGAAACCTTCTAATAGCCTCATGAGACATCTTGGTAGCAGAGTCTCCAGCCTTAGTTGAACTTTGAAATGACTGCAGTCTTTGTCAACACTTTGATCACAATCTTTTGAGATATCTCTGCCTAAACCACTCAGCTAAATGGCTCTAAAATTCCTGACCTTCAGAAACTATGTGAGACAATAAATGTTTGCTGTTTTAAAAAAGAGGTTCTTTTTTACACATCAGTTAAAATTTTAGGTTCCCAAGAAAGAGAATCTATAGCTAAGGGTTTAGCCAACTCATAAAGAGAAAATGTTGGAGAAGTTGTAAACCCACTCCCTGTAATACTTTTGGAGACCTTGAAATGTGCTGAGCTGTGTTTTTGTAATGGGCATAGGGAAATTTGTGTTAGTTTTAGTAAGTACACCAAAGATAAGAAATATAATGCCTTGAAACAAATAGTGCAACATATATTGAATGAATTACTAATGATGATACAATTTTTGGACTTCTTGTTTCATCTCCAAAATGAAAAGATCTTGCAAGTTTTCACTGTCATCTTTACAATTTAAAAAATGTTGAACAAACTGATTCTCTTATACAATAGATCCGGTATTTAGCAAATATGTGATAAGCCATAATAAAAGAAAAAGAAAAATTACTCTCTGAAAAGACAAAATAAAGATCAGAATGAGACTCATACCTGACACACACAAGGGAATTTTCATACAGAGAATTTAAATAACAGTGAAACAAGGTTAAATACTTTCATAGAAACAGAAGTCAGCATGAAAGAAAAGATGGGTATGGTAAGCAGAGAGATGGAAATTCTATGAAAGTGACATAAGGAAATATTAGAAATCAAAAATAGAACAATGCATCTTCAGACACATCAGTAGACTCTCCATAGTTAAGGAAAGAGTCGGTGAGCTTGAAGATATGTCAATAGAAACTACCTAATGTGGAAAATGAACAGTAAAAAGAATGGGGAAAAAGAATACAATATCCAAAAACTGTGGGACATTTAACAACATGTAATATATGTGGAGTTAAAATACCAGAAAGTGTAGAAAGAGAGAAGAGAGCAAGATATATTTGAAGAAATAACGACTGAAATTTTTACAAAATTTATAGATATCAGACCACAGATTAGAGAATACCCAAACATGGTAAATACAAAAACAATCTACATGTAAACATGTAAAGTTATCATATTTAAACTGGAGTAAGTCAAGGACAAAGAGAAAATCTTGAAAGAATCCAGAGATTTAAAACACCTAATCTATAGAAGAACAAGAATAATAACTACAGTAGACAACTTGTGAGACATCTTGTGAGAAACCATGTAAGCAAAAAGAGTGGAATTAATGTCTAATTTGTTGAAAGAATGAATTAAATAAACTTATAATGCTCTATCCAGGAAACTATCCTTCAATGTGAACAGAAATAAAAATTTTATGATGTCTTTGGGAAATTCATCACCAGCTGAGAGAAAGAACAACAGGCTAACCCTAAAGCAAGCAGAAAGAAAGGAAGAACAATGATTAGAGTGGAAATAAATGAAATTGAAGGAAAAAATAGAGAGAATCAACTTAAAAAGAAACTGGTTCCTTGAGAAGATTAATAAATCAGCAAACACTTAGCTAGAATAACCAAGAAAAAAAAGATAAGATGCAAAAAAAAAAAAACAGGAATGAAAGGGAGGCATTACTACTGACCCCACAGAAATAAAAAATGTCATAAGAGGATATTATGAAAATTAGACAACCTAGATGAAATGGAAAAAATCCTAGAAACACACAAACAACCTACACTGATTCTAGAATAATAGAAGACCTCAATAAACCAATCACATAGATTGAATCAGTCATCAAAAACTTCCCAACACAGAAAAACCCAAGACCAGATACTGTCACAGGGGAATTCAATCAATCATTCCAAGAAGAATTAATACCAATCCTGCTAAAATTCTTCAAAAAAATTAAAGAGGAAAGAACACTACTTAACTCATTCAATGAAGCCAACATCACCCTAATACTAAAGCCAGTTGAAAATAAGACATAAAAAGAAGATGACAGGACAATCCCTTTAATGAATATAAACACAAAAATTCTCAAAAAAAATAATACTTGAAAATTTAAATAAACAGCATAGTAAAAGAACAATACACAATGACATTGTGGGTTTTATTCCTGGTATGGAAAGGTGGTTCAACACAAGAAAATCTGCTAACATAATATACCACATTAGCAAATCGAAGAGAAAAACAACATGATCATCTCAATTAATGCAGAAAAGGCATTTGACAAAATCCAGCACACTTTCTTAATAAAAATGAATTTTAAAAAACTAGTAATAAAAGAGAGATTTATGAATTTGAGGAAAGCCACTTATGAAGAACCAATAGATAACATCATACTTAATGCTGAAAGACAGAACGCATTCTCCCTAAGATCAGGAAAAAGACAAGGATGCCTGCCTTCACCACTGCTTTTCAATATTGTACTAAAATTTCTAGATGGGGCAACTAGGCAAGGAAAAAAAAAGGCACCCAAATTAGAAAGGAAGAAGTAAAACTATCTCTATTTGCAGATGACATGAACTTTTATAAAGAAAATCCTAAGGTATCCACAGTAAACTACAAAAGTTAATTTTTAAAAATTCAGCAGCAAAGTTTCAGGGTGGAATATCAATACGCAAAAATCAATTGTATTGGCTTAAGAGAGGAACTTTTGGGGAAGATGTAGGAATAGGGAGCTCCAATACTTATTCTTCAACCAAAACAACTACTAAACAGGCAAGAACTGTCTCAAACAATAATTTTGAAACTCCAAGGGCCAGAAAACACTGTACAGCATTCATGGAAGAATGAGAAGAAGAGGCTGATAAATTAAAGAACTGTAAATTGCTATCTCTGTGTGGTGGCTACCAGAGCCCATCTCCTACTCTTACAGCACACCACCAAAGGGCACAGTCCCTGGATTGCTGCTACTGACAGAAAGGGACATTAAAATCCTCTTACCCAAGAACAGAGGTATGCACCGCCAATCACTTATCATGGAATTTGATTAGTGAATTCAGATCACTGGGTCCCAGCTCTGAAGGCAGCTACTGTTTCAATCTGCCCTGGACAAAGGCGGCAGTATCCATTTCCTCAACCCTCCCCAAGACAATGGCTGAAGCAGTGGAGATTTAAAGTCCCAGGGTTTCCTCCAGGCTGCAGGGGAAATTTAGCTGAAGGGCTGCATTTGCTTGACAGGTCAGCAAAGCTCAGCTTTGAGGAGCCATCAGAAAAGTTTTGGGCACCATTCCTGATCAACTCAAACTCCACAGGGCACTTTGGAGACAGTCTGTGCTCTCTTCATTGGTACCTGGCCTTGTTTTGGTGGGGAAAGGCTGAATTGAAAAAGCCCATCCAAGGTTGACCCTCCTCCCAGTATTTTCCCATCAGGGAAAAGCAGTGAGACAATGAAAGGAGTGTAAAAAAAAAACAAAACAACTATTGAGGCAGACAGTCTAGAACAAGAGCCTACTGGTTTCAGATACCTGGGAGAGGGAGATTTGCACATTGAGAAATCGATGGGACAAACTCCTGTAAGAGGGGAACTCCAAAACAACTTAAAAGCAAAAGACCAGAAAAAGACAGAGGCCCAGTAAGACAAGGAAAGCCCTGCACAGTGCATTCTCCTTGGGCAGGCTTTCCTGATAGGAGGGCTGAAACACAAGAAAATCTTGGTCTTTTCACCAGATGGTTACACATCCAAGAAACAGATATCCCAAGGAGTAAATCCCAGAGCTAACATTTTAAAACATGAGAAAAAATACACCTAAGGCAAACTATGTACTATACTTATCAGCAATCTTTTAATATTCTTTCATCAATTTTAATAAAGGTACAATGCCAATGCTATGTGTCAACAGTATGGGTATATACAGGGAATGGGTGTTTTCTTTTTGGAGCAATGAAAATATTCTAAAATTGATTGTGGTGATAAATACACAACTCTGGTTATACTAAGAGCCATTGACAGTACACTTTAGATGGCTTGTATGTTGTGTGAATAAAACTACTTAAACAAGAAAAAAGTAAGTGGCCAAGTCCAGGTGATTTGCCATGCTGAGTTTTGATGGTCAAAAGAATCACTCCAAAATAATTACATTATTTGCGCAAGAGAAAAAATGAATAAACACCTGATTGCTAACAGGTTTCTTATCAAGAAGAAGGCAATAAAGGTAGGATGGCTGTGAAAATGTTTTTTTCTTACTTTATAAAACTGATATTTAATTGATGTTTGGATTTGATTAAAAATCAATGAAGATATGAAATATTTATTTTTTTAATGTTGAGCTAATGCCATTAATTTCCAAGAAATCTATTGACTATATCAGTAAAATTGAACAAATAAAAGAAAATATACCTTTATAAAAAATTATTATCAAACGTTAACAATGATTAAGAGATTATTTTAAAACTGAATTACAGTTTAGATAATTGTAATATAACACTCTGTTTAAAATTCTACCTGACATGGAGACAATTATGAAGTATTTGCAAATCCTTGATGGATTTGTTGTTGCAGCAGGCTCTAAAAACATTACCTCATATCAGTTAAGATCATCAGCATAAAAAATGCCATACAAGAGATACTCATACTTCTAAGGTATATGTAATAATTTTAATTGAAGGACTTTGAAGAGATGAAAAAGAAATTTAGAAACAAAGTTTGCATACAGTTCTAACAATTTTCACTATATCCCTCTTTGAATTCTCCTCATTAATGACCTTTTTCTGTTGACAATATTTCAAATTAAAGTAGCATATTAACCTCAGCAATCAGCACTATATAGATTGAGCAAAACATAAGATTATCTTGTTCTTCACTCCAAATTTTGCAAAATACACCTGAAGGAAGAGTCTATCCCATGTCTTTCTTGGCTCACTTTCAATAACATTAATAAAAAATTAACAATATTTCTTTCTCTAAAGACATAAATTCCCTTAGAATGTAAATTTCCAAAGTAAAGTGCAATATATAATATTTATTTATCATCTATCCATACATGGTAGAACACTATTTTGCACACAGAGGAAAATCAGTTATCATTAGGAGCCATATTGACTAACATGTAGTAATTCTGCCATATTGTCATATGTAAATTTTGTCATGTTAGACTGCTTTCTGAAAATGTGAGGGGAATTTTGGCTCTCTTTTGTGACTGGCTTTCCATACTTGCTTCTAAGTTGACCTAGCTTCTAAATTAGTCTAAGTTGGTCTCATTATTTTTTCAATCATAACTACTCAGCATTAAAACTGGAACAAATCAATTCCATATCTTTTCTCATAACATATGCAGAAAAATAAATATTGCCAGTGTTACCTCTCGTATTAGGGCACAGAGACTGTGTGAAAGCATCCTGGTATCCCTAGTGGCACTGAACTCAGAAATTGACCTGAACTCATTCAATGAATGAATGAGAGATATGCAGACCTCTAAGTTATACATTTCTATCAGATAGTAAAATGTATAATGGTCCACAGGATCACTGAAGACACATAGTTTTGCTAGCTACTAAAGAAAGAAGATACAATACTTGAAACTAAAACCACGAGTGTTGGACTTTTTCAGGTGGCCAGTGATGCATGCACAGAAATCATCACTGGTGATTACAATTTACCTAGGCTTACAAAATGCCTTTCTAAGGGTTCAACATAAAAATATGTGAAAAATACCAAACTATCAAGTTTAAGAATTTTATATGCATATGAGTATTTCAGTAGTTTCTTTCATAATAACATGACATTTATTGGAAAAGTTTTAGAAGTTCCATATATGTGTAAGAAGATTATGATATATTCTCAAATGGAGAAATAGCACTATTAACATTTTGGCTTATATACATACATTATCTAAAAATATATCACATTTTAAATCTTGTTTTATCTCCCTTTACACTTATTAATCTACCTTTAATAACTTTCCATGTCATTTGTATTCATTCTACATTAGCTGTCTTGTATGTATATAATTTGGCTACTTAGAATGCGTAGGTGACCATGAATCCTAGAGATGATGTTAAGTTCTACTGATAACCAAAAAGCTCAGATAAGGAAGAGGAATAAGTAAAATAGGAGATTGGGAGGCAAATAATAAGCCTGATGCTAAAAAGGACAATTTGGATGCTTTTTATTTCTTTTTCTTGCCTAATTGCTCTAGCTAGAACTTCTAGCACAATAATGAACACCAGTGGTGGTACTGGGCATCTTTGTCTTGTTCCAATCTCAGTGGGAAAGCTTTAAGTCTTTCACGATTGAGTTCAATGTCAGCTGTGGATTTTTCAAATATGCCCTTTACTATGATGCTATCATGGGAAAGTTTCCTTCTATTCCCATCATTCTAAGTGTTTTTACCAAGAAAGAATGCTGCAACTTTTTCAAATGCCTTTTCCATGCCATTGAAATGATCTTGTGATTTTTCTTTTTTTGATTTATTAGTTTGGGATATTATCTTGATTGGTTTTCTGTTCTTATGCCACCTGTGCATACCTGGGATAAAACCTACTTGATCATGATATATAATTCTTTTAATGTGCTGTTGGATTCAACTACCAAGTATTTTATTGAGGATTTTTGCATCTATATTCATTAGGGAAATGAGTATATAATTTCCCTTTTTCCTAGTATCTTTATCTGACTTTGGTATTTTGGTGAGTTTGGCTTCATTGAATGAGTTTGGTAATGTTCCCACTCCCTCAATTTTTCAGAAGAATTTGAGCAAGATTGGTATTAGATTATCTTTGAATGATTGGTAGAATTTACCTGTGAGGCCATCTGGTCCTGGGCTTTTAATTTTGGGGAGGTTTTTGATAACTGTTTCCATCTCTTTACTTGTGATTGATTTACTGAGGTCTCTATTTCTTCTATGGTCAGTTTAGGTTGTTCACTGGTTTTGAGGAATTTCTCCATTTTTTTCTACATTATTTAGTTTGTGGTATACTGAAGTGTCCAACTATTATTGTACAGATGTATATTTTTACTTTCAGTTTTGCCAGCGTTTGCCTCATGTATTTTGGGGGACCCTGGTTAGGCACATAGATTTTTATGATTGTTATTTCTTTTTGATGGGTTTCCCCTTTAAATAGTATGTAAAATCCTTTTTTCTCTCTTATAATAGCTTTTCTTTTAAAGTTTGCTTTGTTGTATATTAGCATAGCTACCACAGCCTTTATTTTTATTACTGTATGTATGAAATATCTTTTTTCAGCCTTTCATTTTCAACCTGAATGTATCCTTGAGTCTAAGATGAGTCTCTTATACCTAGCATTTAGATGGCTCATATTTTTTTAATACATTCTGCCAGTCAGTGTCTTTTGATTGGGGAGTTTAATCCATTAAGATTAAATGTTATTACTTTAAAGGCAGTACTTACTTCACCAATTATACTTTGACTTTTATATGTCATATCTTATTTTTACTACTCTTTTTATATTTTAATTACTTTTACTGTTCATCTTCATTTCTAGGCTGTCTTCCAAATGTCTGTCTCATGTCTTTTCCTTTCAGACTTCAGAACTCTCTTTAGTACTTCTTGTAAGGCCAGTCTCCTGGTGACAAACTCAGTTTCTCTTTATCTGTGACTACCCTGAACTTACCCTTATTTTTGAAGGAAAATTTACCAAATATGGAAATCTTGGCTGGCAGTTTTTCTCTTTCAGTATCTTAAAAATATCATACCACTGCCTTCTGTCCTCCATGATTTCTGATGAGAAATCAGCACTTAATCTTTTTGCACTATGCTTGCATGTGATGTATTTGTTTTCCCTTGCTGCTCTCAGATTTCTCTCTTTAACTTTGGCTTTTGGCATTCTGATTAGTATGTGTCTCAGAGTAGGTCTATTCAGATTTATTTGGATTGGAATAAATTATACTTCTTTGATACAGATACCAGGGCCTTCAAAAGAGTTGGGAAATTTCTGAACATTATTTCCTCAAATATTCTTTCTGCCCCTTTTCCTTCTGTTCTTCTGAGACACCCATGACATGAATTTCTCATGTCATTCATTTCCCTGAGACCCACTTCATGTTTCTTCATTTTTTTCTTTATCTGTTCTGTGTTTAATTTTGGAGGCCTTGTCTAGATCGCTGATCCTTTCTTCTGCATTTTCAAATCTGCTGTTTTATGCCTCCAGAGTATATTTAATTTCATTAATTATGCCTTTAATTCCCATAAGGTATGTTATTTTTTTGGTGTATGCTTTCAAATCTTTGTGTTCACCCAGTGTCTTCTTCATATCTTTAATATCTTTAGACATCTCATTGAATTTATTAAGCAGATTTGTTTGAACATCTGTGAGTAGTTGTCTCAAATCCTGTATGTCATCTGGAGGTTTAATTTGTTCATTTAAAAGGACCTTATCTTCCTGTTTCTTAGGATGGCCTGTAATTTTTTGCTGATTCTCGGGATGTGATTTTCTTGATGTATTTATTCTTGGCTCCATTTCTCTCTTTAGCCTAGGGCTTTCTTGTTGATTGGCTTTGTCTTAAATCTCCTCTTTATAATAGCTCAAATTTTAAACCAATCAGATTTTTCAGCTCTTATTCATCTGTTTCTTGCCCTTTCTCTCCTGCCACAGGCAGGGCTGGAAGCAAGAGTGCAGGTGTAAATCTGAGCTGTATGGGCTGAAACTTCCTGCATTCCTCAGAAACTGATGAAGCTCTGCCCACCTTTCTCCCATTCCAAGTGTGGGGGAGAAGCTGAGGGTATGCTTTGTACTCTTGGTCAAGAAGTTGAAACTGCTCTTGTTGACCCAGAGATGAAGCTCTACCCACCTTTCTCTCCTGCATGTGGAAGCATTTGTGCCAAGAGTGTGGGCAGTAATTTAAGTGATGCATATGAAACTGTCTGTGGTTGCCTGGAGAGATTGATGAGATCTGCCCACATCCTCTCCTGTCATGAGCTGATTGGATCTAATGGTGCAAGCAATAATTAAAGCCATGTGGGCTGAAACTGACTATAGTGACACGGCTCCAACCACCTCCCTTCCCTTCTGGATGTGGGGATAAAGCCAAAAGCATGGACATTAATCTAATCCATGCAGGCTGAAACTGCCTGTAGTTGCTGAGAGAGACTGATACAGCTCCTTTTAGCTTTCTTTCCTGTTGGGGTGATAATCGGATCTGGATTGAAAGTAGTTGATCCATAATGCCAAGTAGTCACTGTGATTTTCTATCAGCCTTGCTTCCACTCCTGCCAGGGGTGGTGATAAGACAGAGGCCACCAGCCTCTTTCTGACTTGGATAGGTTCAAACTTTAGCTGTAGTTAGAATTGGACTTTAGCCAGGGATTTAATAGCCCAAGTAGGTGCCCAGCTGTCTCTTCCTCACCTATTTTTGGGAAATGGAGCTTCCAATGTGAATGGCTCCTAAGTTGACCTGCTCTGCCAGTCAGGGAATGGGCACAAGCCTCAGCAGCATGGAAGACACTACTCACAAACCTGCACCACAGATGTACAGCCTACTCCTTCCATTCTTCAAAGGATGGTGCATGATACTTTTCTGGCCTCTTGAGCCCCCTAAATAGGTGAGTTAGATAGATACTGGCTGATTACTAACTGCACTGTAAAAAGAGCTTATTATAAGGGCTCCCTGCTTTGCCACCATATTGCCTGTCTCTTGCTATGGATTTTTAATATTCACTTGAAAATATTATGTTTTTATCAAGTGCTATACATGAGTTTTCTAAAGCCTTAGAGCTGACTGAACACTCTCCTCATTGTCACACTCATCTTTGGCTTTCAAATGCATAGATGACTGTACTTAGATATGATACCAAAAACTATATCAAATATGACTAGAAATTTATACAGATGGTTTTAAGGTGATGACCATATATAGAAAAAATATCAGTGAACCAACGAATGACACCAGAAAAGTAATAGGAGCTGACAGAGTGGAATAAACAATGGATAAACCACCTGAGATTGTTTCTGAAGAATCACCAAGATGAAGACAAAAGAGAGGATAAGCAGGAAGAAAATATCCAAGGAAATGAACCCACTATTAGCAGTGACTTGAAGGCCAGTCTATAGATATTTGTACAGGCAAGTTTAATGAGCCAAGATATGTCATAACAAAAGCTATTTAATTCATACGGGCCACAGAAGGGAAAGTTTACCCATAAGTCAACTGAGCCAATAAATGCATAAGAAAAATGGTCTAGGAAACTACTAAAATCAAAATGGACACATGTGGGCTCATTATGGTCAGGTAGTAGAGAGGTTTGCATATCGCCACATATCTGTCAAAGGCCATAGCTAGGAATAGCACCATCTCACTGTCTCTAACAGCCTGACTAAAGAAGAACTGAACTATGGCAGTCCTCAAAGATGAATTTCTTCTTCCTGAAAATATCATAAACCATCTTGTCAGCTGCAATGAAACAAAATATCAGGTCAATGATAGAGAGGGTGGCCAGCAGAAAATACATAAGGTAGTTTAATTAAGGGTCTGAGGTCACAATGAATACTATTACTCATCAATTGGATACACACAAAGGCAGAAAAAGCAAAAAAGAAAAAAATTGCATCTCCCCATAAATAAAGAGTCCCATGGGCACAAACTCAGACACCTCAGTGTATTTGGCTCCATGCATTGCTCCTTTGGCAGTTTCACTCTCATGTGACCTTAAGGAAGAATATGAGAAAATTTGTACTCTAATATCCTCTATGGAAAAGTATCTAAATTATGGCAGTCAAAAATACCACCCTATCAATTTATAAAATTCAAATAAACAGCTTGGCCACTAGTTCTGTATTTATGTAAGACAGTGATTCAGTTGGCCTGTGTCCTTGCGAACATGAAGAATGGTGAATGGTCTAGTGGACTGGTACCCACTGTGAACCTGATAAAAAACCACATGCAAGTGGTATTTGATGTTTAATTGCTGTAACAGTACAATCTATGTTAGCCATAGTCTCTGGAGTAGTAATAATCAGTCACATATACAGATGAAGAGGGGTACCCTTATGACAAAAATATTGCAAAACTCTATGACTCAGTTTTTGTTGCTTCAGCCAGTAGTAATATTTCTTTATTTTCTACTTCTTAAAATATAATTCAGTCTTCATGCCCAGCTCAAATGACACTTCATCAGTCAAGCTTTCCTCAGGACTGATATATATATCCACATTTATTACTCTATTTAGAGTAGCTTACATGTCTATTTACACTTATCATTCTGTTATGGAAAACTAAATGAAGTTATAAATTATCATGCCTTCAAAATTTTATCCTAGAATTTTCCCACATAATGTGATGTAAATATTTCATCTTCAGAAAGATTAGTGAATGAATAATTGATTGGGGATGAAGTAGGACATATCTACTAATTTCTTCCATTTAGAAAATATTTATTCAACACCTACTATATACCAGGAAGTTATCTAAACAGTGGAGATGCAGGTAAGAATAAAGTAGACAGGGGGCCGGCTGTATAGCCCAGTGGATAGGGTGCTGGTATACCACATGGGAGACCCCCCAGGTTCAGTTCCTGGGGACCTCTCCTAGTGGGCAGACCACCTCGAGAAGGGCAAGCTGCCATGGGTGGGCAGAGCCACCATGGGCAGGGCAAAAAGCTGCCACGGACAGGGAAAAGCCACCACGGGCAGGGCAGATCACCCATGAAAGGAGCACAGCCAGTCACCCATGAACTGAAGCGGAGCTCACTGTGAATGGAAGCAGAAGTCGCCCACAAGCGGGGCAAAGCCACCTGTGTGGTGACCGGTCTTGGTGAGTTGCTGCAACAGGGGGAGACAAAGCGGACAGAGAGGAACACAAGAATGGACACACAGCAAGAGCAAGCAGGAGGGGCGGGGGGGAATGTAATAAATTTTAAAAAAAATTTTTTTAAATAAAAAAAAAAGAAAAAAATCCTCTTCCTCTTCAAGTGTTTCTTCTGCTGATGAATCAGTTTCTTCTTCATCCTCCTCTTCTGGTCACAGAA
>PVKH010005702.1:0-21788 GCA_004027955.1 Chaetophractus vellerosus | reverse complement strand
TGCACTGATTCTGCCAGTACTGATCCTCAGACTGTTTTTCCAATCAAGTGCCCTCAAATATTCAAGGGAAGTTGGTCTCATCTCCCTGTCAACAATGACCAACTGGACAAGAGAGTCTCTTTGGGACTCTCCCTCACCTCAGTTCAGTATCAGTTATATCTCTCCTTAGCCTAGTGACAGAATTAACAATTCTCTCATGATTCCTCTTCTTTTTCTTTCACTTTTTTCTTACATTTTCCTTTATTTTTTTGGAAGTCAAGTGAACTTTCTCCATATGACGACTCCCTTGACATGTCCCCCATTTAGTTCCCTGCTATCATCCCACTATAGGTCAAAAAATCACACATTTTGTCCACAGGGTACTTTGTCAAAAGCCTAAACTAGAATTTTGAAAATAGGATTCTGTTTTCTTTATTTTCCCAGTAGATTATTATTAAGAAAACATCCTTTAATGAAGTAACAATTTCATAATACTGGAAATATGTGGGGAATGAGTCAGCAAATTACCAAATTGTCATCCTAATCTTTTCTATGAAGCTCAAAAGATTCATTTTGCAGATAGTATTCAGCATAACCCAAGGATATGGAATATTTTAAAAATGTTAAAAAAAATAGTGCAAGATACCAAGCAAGAAGACCAAATGGTTAAATGATATAATCAAGTGGTTAGGTGATATAAACATAAAAAGGATGTCCATTAGAGGCTTTTTGATTATAGTTTAGAAAATTATCATCTATTTGAAAAAAAAAGTGATCAAAATAACATCACAATGCAGTGAAAGAACAATTGAATGTAAAGTGAAAAGAATTCTGCTACCAGTTGGGTAAATTGCTTTACCTTGCTGAACATTGCTTTCCAATCTATAAAATAAGGATAGTAACAACTCTCTGTTTCATAGTGCTGTTCTGGGATGAAAGAAGTGACAAACATTAGAGTTGTTAATACCTTAAAGGATTTTCATTTACTCTTTTACTTCCTACCGTATAATTATTTATGCACATGACATCTTACAAGTCATAATGTAAACATATTGATGGCAGACTTTGTGCCTGGTTGATGTTTTTATTTATCACAGCACCTAACCCAGTGCCTTATCCATAGACTAGTTGTAATAAATATTTGTGGTAAAGAATGAACAAATGTTCCTTTTAAGTAGTTTTGCTTTATTTCGTTTAAATTTATTCTATTATAAATATGCTAAATTTATAATTTGACAGAACTCCTTTTTAGGAAATAGGTAGATTATAAATCCTAAACAAATATTTCATGTAGTTACAACAGACATCTCAGATGATCCTAGCAGGAACTTTGGAGCTGAAATAGGCCTCCAGATTTTATCCTATTGAGTCAAGGAGCCAAATCACTGAACCTGCATTGGCCACTCATTTACTTCTGTCTACTCCCAAAGGGGGAATATAAACCTGCTGAGTCAGATTACTTAAACTGAGTGCAATTCCTGGAGATTATTTTGTAGTGATCTGCCAGCAGTCAAAACTCCTAGCTGCAGGAGGAACAAATGTCTCTGTTATGAAGAGACATGTTGTACCACAGTATCCACTACCATCCACCCCTTGTAGCACCTGGTATACTTGCTTCAAATAGTGAGTTCAACCCCATCTAGAAACAACTGCTTTAGGGTTCTGGAAGGTCTCTTTTTCACTGGGGAAAACTCATCAGAAAAAGGTTAATGGGAAGAAGTACTTCCCTCCCCCTTCTCCCACCCCCACAGCAATTGGTCTTGGGGCCACAACTGGTACTTATCATCTCTCTCGTTTACTATCATTATAGATTCCTCTCACCCTTGACTAAAACTTTTACTGATCTTGGTAGCTTACCTGGTGAGGTGACCCAGACCCTCATTGTTGAAGGGTATGATCCCTGTAGTCACGGCTGATACATTTGTCCATTTACTGTCCAAGTTCCAAGAGATGCCCTTTGGGTGTCAAATATGTTCTCTCCAACCTCTCATATGTAATAGAAGATCTACTTTATCTTAATGATCAGGATCAATTACCTCTGCCAGAATCATGATCCCTTTCTTTGCCTATTAGTCTCCTGGTACAAGTGGTCCAAAGTGATCAGGAGACACCCATAATTTAAAGTTTAATGTGACTCTGGTTGTGTCATTTGGTGGAAGCATTCACCTTTTGAGAACAAGGTCACTGAGAAGGACAAGTGGGGTCTCTGCTTTTCTGACCCTTTGGTTCCCAGATCTATGCATTCCACATATTAGGGATAGAACACCATATAGTGGCATTGATGGGGGTGGGGGGTGGGATTCTTTGTCCTGGAAGATGGCATAACATCATTGAATGTTATCATCTCCAAGATGATGCCTCAGCTGTGCCTTCAGAGGACCACTCCCTTGCTCCATCAGGCTGGCTAACAGCATCTGAGTGTTATAGCATGTGAAATGACCCATAGCCATTTGCCTGGTGCTGTACTACCCTCTCTGTGAAGAAGTTTCTGTGGTGTGATATGTTGTTATTGGGGATCATATACTGGTGGATCAAAACCAAAAGCCCTTTTAAAACAGAATTGGCGAAGCCCTACTGACAAAAAAAGTAAACTTATACCACAAATATATGTTGGTTTAAGTTAAGGTAAACCACTGGCTCCTGGTGAAAATGAGTACAATTTAATTAACTTGCCATCAAGTGGCTGATTGAGCTCCTTTGAGTTAGGGTGCCACATCAGTGACTCAGCATTAGCCTTTTTTTTTTATTTGATGGTTGGACTTTGGCAAGGGCAGTATATAGATCAGCCTTGATAGGTGGATGTCCATGAATATCCATCTTTGCTGCCATGGATATTCTGTTCATGAGCCCATCATGCCAGCACTGGCAAAGTCATTCTGTCTACTTGGTTATACCTTTTGTATGGTGGAAGATCTCTGGTGGGTGTTGCCATCATGTGATATAAAGAACTTCATAATTCGGGCTATCCTAGTAGAGCTACCCACATGCATCTTTCCTTGACCTTCTTATTCCCAATCTTCTACTCCTTCTCTTTCTAAGCCCCTAAATCCAACAGCTAAAAATATTTCTCTACTGTCCATGAGTCCATATCTATTCTTACCTCATATAATTTTTCTTTCCATATAAAGTAGATGACCAGATGCATTACCCCAAAGTCTGCCCATTGGGGAGATTTTCTATCTTTTCTTTCATGGCTCTTTTTTTTAGTATACCCTTAGTAGGGCTGTATTGCATCGTCAGTGTAATTTCAGTTTATACCCACATTCTGAGCCAATCCAAGCTTGATATTTTTCCTCCTCCATCAGTTAGTCATAAGAGATCCTTAAGCTGCCATAGGGCATATATACACTTTACTCATTTACCATCCTAGGTGTACCATTTCTCTCTCTCAATGAATTGTTTCTAGACCCACCTTAACTTATGACTTGGTGGGTTTGATAGAAGTCAGCCCATAATGGGCTCTACTTTACCTCTACTAGAGCCTACTATTTCTGTCAGGAATTCAAAGCTGGGCTGGCTCTTCAGATTGGACCTAACTGAGGCAAGAGGGCTGGGTGTTTGTTCCCCACAGAGATCAACGACTGTGTGCAGATTGTCCCCAATTAGGGGAAGAAATCTTGGGTGAGGTAGCTTTCTTTAGCTAAGAGCAATTCCCAGAGAGGGACTCAAATTTAAGATACCAGCAAGCCAAAACTCTTGGTAGCTGCAGGAATGATTGAGACGGGAGTTCAGTTTCAGGCTCCAGATGCCCTTTTGCTCAATTCACTTCTGAAGTAATACAGGGATTTAGGTGAAGAGTAATTTACAGTAAGAAGTTCAGATTTTCACCCCCACCTTCTCTTGGTAAGGAGCCAATCCGCAGGGAGCTTGATTTCACTTCGCCTCCTTCATACATAGAAGGGCCTGTCAAAAGGGGAACCCTTCCGCAGTCCAATACTGCTTACAACTGAGTAGATTGGCCTGATTCTGGGGTTAAAATAGCATGGACTATCACTCAATGCTCTATTCTATGACATAGCTGTCCCTGTATTATCTTGGTCTCCACCTTGATCCTTTTATTTCATTTCTCTACTAATCAGAAACTGGGTGGGGAAGAAGGGCATTTTCACAGATAGCCCTTTCAAGACTACCACACCTAAATAAGGCATTTTAAGCTGTTATAAATGTTTACTGAAAATGTAGGTGATATCTATTGAAACACCATGCCCTCTTCCATTTCTTCTTTCTAGGTGTAGAGTGGTCTGATTTTCAATTCAGTCTGTTTTGTCTTGTCAGTGGTCTAATTGTAGCTTCGAGTGTAGCAAGTAATTCATCATCACTTGAGCAATGTGCTGTTCCTGTGTGTTCTCAAAGCTTTACAGAATGTTCAGGGAATTTGTCCTTTTATTGTTTATCACTCTTTTATTGCTCTCTATTCTCCCTCAAATTTTTGGAGCTGCATCAAAGGGCAATATGAGTGTCAGGCACCTGCTGTACTTAAAGCAGCCTGTTTCCTCCAGATCTGTCCCACTATTTTTAGGCCAATTTATGCATAATGAGACTCTCTTCTTTTGGGATTGAATTGCTTTCCAAGCAGTTCTTTGGTATATTTGGGGAAATTGACCCCGGTGAGTTCACGCCTCTGGTTTTCCTGGTATGCACTGAATTCATGCCTCATGTCTGAATCCCAGGTTAACCTCAGGTGTGTGTTCCAGAGCCACACACTACATTTACTTGGAATCCTGACTTTTACTGGTGATTGGTCAGTTTTAACCTCAAAGTTTTTACATCTTTTTGGCATGTGGCCATAAATTGAGTCAAAAAGAATGAGTGGAAAATACATGTTGCATGGCCAACTTGTTTTCACTTAATTTTTTATCAGCTGTAAAATTTTCCATCGCTTTTTCTTTTCCTGCATCTTAGTCCTCACCTCCCTTTTGGTGTTGTTTTTGGCATTTTCTATTCTAAGTTGCATCTGAAATAAGTTTTTCACATGTTGTTCTCATCCATAACTTACATCCTCTTTTCCAGGCAGCTCTATCTAGAAGAACATCAAAAGGTCAGAGAGATAACCTTTGCCTAATGTGGTAACTAAATAAGATTCTGCATTGTGATGAAGACGTTTTTGTTTTTTATTTCCAGGATGGCTGAATATATCTTTTGAGATGTACACATCAGGTAATGTTCCTTAATTATTCTAACCAATAATTCCCAAATTTCAGGGCTTTTATTTCTCACTCACACAAATGCCAATGAGGTTACATGGCTATTCTGGGAATGGTAATTCCTAATTCCTTCATATGGTTTTGCCATGTCAGGGCCCTTCACTTGTAAAAGTGTGAAGAGGAGAGAAAGTGATCAGGGTGCCTTATTGCCAGGTCTGGAACTTCTTGCTATCCCTACTACTCACTATCCCTTCTGCTTACTTGTACTGGACAAAACCCAGTTTTGTGAATTGACCCTAAATTAATTTTAAAGGGGACCAGGAAATGTCCTCTTCCTGGTGCCCAAGGAGAGGACCTCAGATTGGTTAGCATCTAAGCATTCTCTACCACAATCTCCTAAAACAAGAGAGAAAAAGAATTATCAATAATTAAAGTAAAAAATAATGATGTGAGAAAAGTAATATTATTAATTAGTAGGGCACACTTATTCCAGCCTTTCTGGAGTCAAATAGTGGCAGACTTTAATTTATTTGTGCATGACAGAACTTGCAATTAATCTAATGATATAGTATGTCACAGAATTAATTTGAATTACTTTGCATTTAACCTACACTGTGGAGTCAACTTTCACTTCTCTGAAGCCACCTCCTTCCTCTAAGATAAGATTACTACTTCCTGCTCTGAGCTCTCTTAAAACATTGTTCCTGTCTGTCAAGGAGAGGAACTCGATGGGAGCAGAAGCAAGAGCAGCAAAATGTCTGTTGTTATTCTCAGTACCCTGAGAAGAGGCAGGTGAAAGCTGCCCCCACTGCTCCTTATTTTATAGGAACTTTGGAAGGGAGCAGATGGCACTCAGGCAAGTGTGCAACAATTGCTAGAGCAGATTGACTTGATGCCCAGGAGAATTGGATATGATGCTGATAGCACATGGAGGCCTTTTGGGAAGATAGAACAGCACAACATCTCCCTCTGGAGGGAGGGAGGGACATGAGACTCATTTGGCTTGTTAATGGGGACCTGGAGAGAGCCACTGGGGAGGTCATCTATCAAACAATCTTATTTGTCTCGCCTCCCCACCTCTATGATGACAGTCTATTTTCCTGAAATTCTTTTTGTTCCTCTCTTTCCAAGAGCACTTGAGTTTCTCAATAATGGAGGGCTAGATCTTATTCATCTCTGTGTCCTTAACAACTAATATGTAACAATTGTGTAATCAATGTATCTCAAAAATATATATAGATATATAAATTTTAAAAAATTAAAAAAAAAACAACTAATATGGCTTATGATACATAGCAGGTGCCATTCACTGGTGAATATAAGAAAGTAGTGTTCCAGACTCTTCTGGAAGCATATAGATGAGCCTAGAATTCTAGAGTATGAATTAAGGAATACCTGAGCAAGGTATATTTCATACTTCTTTCCCACCATTTTAGCACTTTTTACTACCCCCTATATATAGTATGAATTATTATCATTCTAGTAAAATTATGCTATAGCAAATGAACATTCTAGGAAATATTTTATTCAGTTTTTAGCAGGGGAACATGTTCTACCCATTACATGTTCACAATGAGTCATTTGAAAACCCTGAATTACAGACAGATTTAAGAAATAAAGCACTAACTAGGAATGCAGTCTATTCTTATGGCTAATTCAATCTGAGAGTTTCAAGCAGAAAATAAAAGATGAAACAAGTGGAGAAAGTGTGATTCTCACTGATTTAAGCCAAGCTACTGAATTTTTCATATTCTAAGTTTTATTAGAATAGCAACAGTTAGTGTTGGAGGATGGAGAATATCTACAACTTGCAATATCCATAGTTCTTCTTTCTCTTTCCAGAAAGAAAGGATGAAAATAGTCTTGTCTACTTTGAGGAGGTAAAAGAAGAATGATTGAACTAACGAAGATGAGAAGAATGTGCCTGACTACCTTTAGATCTCCAGTTCTCTCTCTCTCTCTCTCTTTTTTTTTTTTTTTTTGGCTCGCTGGTGTAGATGTGAACACTTCCATCATCAAGCTAATGGCCAGGTCCTCCATATATGGAGTCAGAATTCCTGCCCTACCATTGCTTTCACCATGGTTATCCATGCTGTCTAGTGTTGTTGATCCTTGCAACAAATTCTGTTTAGATTTGACAGCTGCTTTTCTTCTGTCTCCTGGCTTGAATTCTAGACATTGGTTTTGTCTCTTGTCTGTGAAAGGTGCTTTTGACCTTTGAGCAATTACTGGCTGCAAATCTGTTGAGTCTCTTGGTGCTTGGTTTCTGTTTCTAGCCTGGACAATGCTTGCAAGCCCTCTGCTTTGGTCCAAGAAGAAAGTGACCTTTGAAGGAAAACATGTGGATACTTCAATGCAAATTAGTTAAGAATAAGCTTTTATTGATTGAAAATGCTACATAATTTATTTTGGATGTGGAAGCTTTAGAAATATATGCCTTAATCTTCCTCCAATGCTCCCATCTTGTATTTTCAAGTTGTTTAATGCACAGTAGCAACTTAAGGACCTCAAAGACAATATGTTTAAAAGTCAAGCAGAAAGGGTATTACTATAATTTTGAGGGAGCAGCTAGACATCTCAGAGGCATCCTATATTCTTTCTTCTTCATCAGAGCAAATTGTTCACAAAGTAGTACTTATTTGCTCTCTCTTTCCCATTTGCTTGGTTGCTAGCCTGTTCAAGTCCTGATTCTCTCTTGCTGGGCTAAAAACTAGCTTTATATTTGACTTCCTTTCATCAATTATGTTTTCCTTTCAAAATTTCTTCCACACTAAATCCAGATTTAGCTTTTTAAAACCCAAAGTATTTATGTCACACTCCAGGAAAAGTACGAGGTAGAGGAAAGATCTTGGACACAAATATATCTGAAATCAAATCTTGGGTCTGCTGCTCACTAGTTATGTGTCCTTAGATAATTTTTTCACATTTTTGTTTCTACATTTGTTGATCAATAAAATGAGATTGAGTGTTTATCTAAAAGAATTTTAGTGTTGACTATACAAGTAACATCTGTATCTAGTACAGTGCTTGGCTAGTAGTGGACAAATGGGGTTATGTCTTTTGCTTAAAACTTCAACGGTGACTTATTGTTATAGATTCAATCATGTCCCCCACAAAGACATGTTCAAGTCCTAAACCCTCAGTCCTGTGCATGTGAACTCATTTAGATATAGGATATTTGGAGAGGTCCTATTAAGATGAAGCCAACAACCTGGGTGAGCTTTAATCTGATATGACCGGGGTCCCTATAAGCAGAGGAGTGATGAGGAGACAGGAGAGAGATTGTCAGGTGGTGAAGGCAGAGATTGAGTGCTGGATTGCCGGGCAAGCCACCACCAGAACACTACAGACTTCAGAGAAAATATGGCCAGCCAAAACCTTGATTTTGAACTTCTAGCCTCCAAAACTGTGAGACAATAATTTCATATTGTTTAAGCTAACTGGCCTGTGGTATTTGTTATAGTAGCCTTGGCAAAATAAAATACTTATATAAAAGAAAAAATTCACACTTTTTGGAATGAACTATATTTCTTCCCTGAATCTTCCCTAAGCTACCTTTTTAGCTTTCTCTCTTATACTTTCTCTTCCTGCATATATTCTAACCAGACTAAATAAAGCACTATTGCTGGAAATCAGAGTATTTTTCTCCTGACTTCTTGACTTTTTCAGACTCTTCCTTGTACCTGGAATGTTCTCACTCCCTTTCTGCCTTGGTAGTTTTTTTTTTTTTTAATTTAAAATTTTTTAGTTTGAATACTTTCAAATGTATAGGACAACTACAAAAATAATACAACTTCAACATTCCCCTATCCCCTCAGATACCCAGATCCACCATCTTACCATTTTGCCATGCTTGCCTTATCATTCTAACCATTTATCTATTAATCCATCTATGTATCTATCCATCTGTCAATCTATTTTCTGAACACTTGTGTGTAAATTGTATATATCATGCTCCTTGAATACTTAATACGATCATGGACATTTCACAAAGAATATTCACTGAAACCTTAAGGTCAATTATCAAGTTCAAGAAATTTAACGGTCTATATCAGTTATTTCATATGTCCCAATAATGTCTTTTTGAGAATTTTCTCCTCCCTTGTTAGATCCCATCTAGGATCATGTATTGCCTCTAATTGTCATTTTCTCTTTAGCTGCTCTTTCTTTCTTTCTTTCTTTTTCATTTTAGGAAAAAATATATAACATAAACTTTCCCAAGCATACCATTCAGTGGGATTGATAACATTCACTATGTTGCAGTACCCTCACCACTTCCATCACTAAAACTTCTCCTCAAACAGAAACCCTATAGCAATTTTGCATTAGCTCCCCATAACCCCTGCCACTAGCCCTTGGCAACCTATACTGTAATTTCTGTCTCTATGAGCATGCACATTTTCCAATATTTTATTTGTAGTTACCATTGGGCTTAAATTTAACATTCTAAATCAGTAACAATCTCATTTGCTTTGATATCAACTTAAGTTCAATAGCATACACAAACTGCTTCTATACTTCTTCATCCCCCAACTTTCATGTAGTTCTTGTCACAAATTGCACATTTATACATGATGAGTCTAAAACCACTGATTTCTCATTACATTTAATGGATTTGCCTTTTAGATCCTACAGGAAGTAAAAAGTGGAGTTATAAATTAAAAGAATACGATTGTATTGGCATTTATATTTACCTGTCTTTATCCCTACTGAAGACCTTTATTTCTTCATGTTGCTTCAATATATTATCTATTGTCCTTTCCTTTCAATCTGTAGATCTCTGCTTAGCATCTCTTGTAGGAATGGCCTGGCAGTATGAAGTTCTTCAGGTTTTGTTTATCTGAGGAAATCTTAATCGCTCCCTCATTTTTGAAAGACAATTTTGCCAAATATAGAGTTCTTGATGGGCAATTTTTTGCTTTCAGCAATTTACATATGCCATCCCACTACTTTCTTGCTTCCATGGTTTCCAATGAGAAATCAGAACTTAATCTTTGGAGGGTCCCTCATATGTGACATGTTACTTCTCTCTTGTGGCTTTTAGGATACTCTCTTTATCTTTGGCATTAAATTGTTTAATAATAATATTCTGTGGCATGGCTGTATTTGGGTACATTGTTTAGAGTTTGTTGAGCATCTTGGATGTGTATATTTATGTCTTTCATTAAATTAGGGAAGTTTTCAGCCATTATGTCTTTACATATTCTCTCTGCCCCTTTCTCTCTTTCTTCTCCGCCTGGGACTCCCACAATTCATATATTGGTATACTTGATAGTTTTCCTCAGGTTCCTCAGTCTCTGTTCACTTTTATTCATTCTTTCTTCTTTCTGTTCCTCAGAGTGGATGATTTCAATTGTCTTCAACTTAACTGATGTTTTTCTTCTGCCTTTCCAATCTCTGTCGAAACCCTCTAGGGAATTTTTAATTTCTGTTACTGTGATCTTCAGTTCTGCTTGGTTCCTTTTCATAATTTCCATCTCTCTATTGATATTCTTTTTGTATCATTCTATTGTTTTCCTGACTTCTTTTAGTCCTTTCTCCATGTTTTCTTTTAGCTCCTTGAGCTATTTAGGAGCATTTTTCAAAGTGTTTGTCTGGTATGTCTCACTTCTGGTCCTCCTTATTGTTGGTCTCTAATACTTTCATTTCCTCCATTACCTGGTCCAAAGTTTTCTCCTTTGCCTTCCTGTTTCTTTTTTACATTTTGGAATTTTTTCTTGAAACCTGGACATTTTGATATTTTAATGTGTTATTCCTGGAATTTAGTCTCTGTGGCATCTGTTCCTTGAACTAGTACCCAGCTAGTATTATGACTGAGCTTTTATTGAATGCCAGGAGCTAATTTAAAAAAGAAGGATAAAAATAAAACACTTTTTCCAGTTTTTGCAGATTAACCTGTTGTGAATGCTCTCTTTTGGGACTTATTGATACAAGGAGTTTGGAGAATAGTTCCATGCCAAAGCATTGGGGCCACTCTGATCTTTTCTATATATTTATCTTGTCTTGGACATGTGTGTTTAGTCCTAAGAATTCCTCTATTTACACAGATGCAAATGTCCCCTCTTCCCTAGAAACAGTTCCCTTATGGTCCAGATCACCTCATTGTAGGTCTTACAGCCAGCAATTCCTTGCCCTAGGCAGCCACTTGACTGCTTTCCCACAGTGTGCTGGAGGAACAAATTGTCTTTGCTCTGCATGCAAAGCAAGTTCTAGGACACCACCAGACAGATTAAGCCAGACATACATACCTCCAGTATGTACACATGGGTAGTTTGCTCCATCTATAACTAAACCAGAGGCCCACACTGGGAGCATGGGCCGACTCTGTTCCCAGCCAGTGAGGGTTGGGGAAGTGCCAGTCAGGGCACCACTTGATCCTACTGCTTTTAAGTAGCATTTTTTTTTTTTTAATTCATCACTCATCATTTTACTGCAGTCATTTAATTGTTTACTAAAGCTTTGAGAAAGATGTTTCTTCCAGTTCTTCCTGGTTGTTCAAAGCTTTTTCTAGAGGGATGGAGCCCTGAAGCATCTTGCTTTGCATCTTATCAGGGTGGGGCCCTAGTTGGGTTATATTTATTCTCCAAGATATACTCTAATTATCCCTTCCCTTTGAAAAATGGTCAAAATCATCCAGCAAATACTATAAGTTAAATTGCATATTACATATAGAATGAAAGTAAATTTTTTTCCTGGATGAACAAATGTAATGCTTATTATAATGTATTATTTTTGAATAACTATTTTTTTCCTAAGAAATCTTAGATTTAGAAAAATTTTCAAAAGTAAAATTTTTCATTTGAGAATGGAGAGATCAGTTTTCTTTTGGGTGACATAAGACAGTGTCCAATTGGAATGTCCTTAAACCCTTTGAATTGTGCATATTCAGCTGGATGGCTCCTACACATCCTGGCACTGCTTGTAAGTTTGACAGGACAGAGAGGGAGGAGGGTGTGAACATTAAATTCTCAAGTTAATTTGAAGTAGCCCACACAATTCTCTAAATTTAAAAATGTGCTTACGAAGCACCATTTCTACTTATTTAAACAAATCATCCCCCTGATCCTACAAGCTTGAATTGTTTTTAAAATATCAAGCCATCTGCATAGATCCTCCCCGAATAGCAATATTCCAAATCCAGACATGGTCTCCATGGGTTGATAAGTTTAGTTCTATTGGGACTGGATTCAAATTCCTTGTCTAATACACCATGAATTATGGAAGCTTTAGAGTAAAGTTATATTGACAGTTCTAAATCACAGCAGTCTTTTCTGGTCTAAAATTTTCAATCTGAGAAGGTAAAAATAGAAAAAGTGTGGCAGTTGAGACATTCAAGTTTTGAAATATGTATGGCACAGTAAACATTTTAGACACTCAACTAATAATTTTTTATCTTTATTTTTCTTTCTTTTTCCTTCCTTTCTTTTTCCTTCTTTCTTAGTTTCTTCCCTCCCTGTCTCCTTTCTTTCCTTTTTTCTTTCTTTTCTTTCTTTCTTTCCTTCCTTCCTTCCTTCCTCTCTCCCTCCCTCCCTCCTTCCCTCCCTCCCTCCCTCCCTCCTTTCTTTCTTTCTTTCTTTCTCTCTTTCTTTCTCTCTTTCTTTCTCTCTTTATTTCCTTCCTTCTTTCCTTCTTTCCTTCTTTCCTTCTTTCCTCCTGTGCTGTCTTCAAATTCAAGGTAAAGGAACTACTAGAAAGTAAATATCCACTTATAAATTGACCGTATAGAAACATCCATAGAAAATTATATATTTTGCCACTGACGAACTTGTAGGATGGTTTTATTTAGATTAAGCATGGAGTAAGAAACAAAATTTTGTCATTGGATGTTAAATTTCTAGCTTTTAAATGAATTGTTTCAACCAAAAGGATGGGATTGTTTCGGTAGTTGATTAGTATTTCATTGTTCCATAGGTATGCTTTCATCCTGTTCTTAAATTCTACAATTCTGTGTATTATAACAATGACTTATATCTATGGCATTTTTATCATCTTTACTCCATTTTCCCCTCAGAGGTTCCAGAATTTATTTTCAACAATAAGTCACCAAGGATTCTTACTAGTTTAAGCTAGCTTGTTTGCACACAGAAAAAAAGAACCTTAAACTTTATCCTATGTAGGTCAAATGGGCATATGTATATTTCTTATTACACATTTAGGAATATATCATTGCCCCCAATTCTACCTGCACAGATTCCCGGATTTCTGGAGAAAAGCATGTTTTTATTTTTTCAGTGGGTGAGATTTTAATCACATAGATTGTTGGCTGCCACTGCTTTAGTATCACATCAGAACACAACCTGTGGGCTTAGAATCCCAGATTGAATGATTGGGTCAGATTTCTTCAAACAGTAGGTGTCACTAGAGCTAATTACATAAAACATTTACAGCTTAACATAAACTGCCAATAGAAAAAAATTATTTTCAAGTACTTTACCATATCTTGGTCTATATAGCCAAGATAACATTTTTTTTTCTAAGTGAAAATGTATCTTAGATGGTGTTTTTGATGGCTCTTTATCATGGCAGCTTATCAAGACAAAGGCCAGCAATATTCATTTAATGGCCAATATGTGTGCTGGATAGTTGCACTGCTCACTCCTCACAAGTTAAGGGTCTGGAACATTTAATGTGACGGTAGTACTAAAAATAGGAGCAGAGTGTCCTGTGTTTATGTGGACTGCAGTTCGCTTCCATTACACATTGAAAATATCTACATAATGATGTAAGGGGATAGAAGGCTTTATGGGTATTATTTTATCTAGGCCTCTAGAATTGGTTGGATTTTGAAAACTGGGAAGGGGTAAGAAATGGCATTTTGGATAGAGAGTTGAGATTAACCAAAGGCCTGGAGAGAGTGAAGGTCAGGGCTCATTTAAGAAAAGGTGAATAATCCAGTGTGATATGAAGTTAGGAAAGTTATCCAGGTAGAAATTATGGGCTTTATAGCATGGAGTTCACACTGGTAAAGTTTTTAATTCCAGAAAGAAGAATTTGAACATTATATTGCATATCATGGGAGAAGACAAGGCCAAATTTGTGTTTCAGATCATATCTGTGGCTGTTCAGAGGATGGATTGAAAGTAGGAGGCTGGAAAGAGAGAGACCAAACTATTTGAATTTACAAGCAATAAGAACCTGTACGAGGGCAGGGATAATAGAAAAGAGAAAATGATTGTTAAAAGAGGATTAACAGTATTTGGTGATGGAATGATTAAGGGGATAGAGATGCCTGATTACTATTTTAAACTAAACTCTCTCCTTAAGCTTCTCTTATAATATGACCTGCTAACACATGTAATAAAGCATTCTGTAAATTCAATTTGGAGCCTATCCAATGGAAACTAGAATAATTCTTTTAAAATCTGATGTACACAATGCACCCATGCCTTTGCTTGTGTGCCTGATGACTTGGCAAGCTTGTAGAGAGAATATTCATAGTACTGCATTATGGTGTGAGAATGGCTGATTATTTAATATGTGCAGCACCGATACCCCTGTGCAGGCTTGTGGGTATAGGCACCATCCCATTTCTTTTTCTGCTTTCTGTACATGGCCTCTACAAGGTAGTCAGCTGTTCTTATTTTTCAAATTAGACACTATTACAGACTTGCAAAGGAAAGGTCTTCTCATCAGCAGGTGGCAGTGTTGCATAGGGAAACAGCTTAGGTTGTGTAGTCAGAAGATGTGTGCAAACCCTGGCAGTGGGCAGCTCCTTGATTCCAGAGTTCCCAACCCTCAGTTATCAGGTCAGCATCAGAAGAATCTGGGGTTTCCTTTGAAATATAGATTCCCACACCCTACCTCCTTAGAGATTCTGATTTAATCAGTCTGAGAAGAGGTTCAGAAATAATTCTTTGTTTCTTAACATTTTAGGTTATTTTTTTTTTAATGTTATACCTTTATTTATTGGGCCATGGTAATATTACATTAATTTTTCAGCACTTTTTGATCATCTATTGTGTATATTGCCATGTACTAGGTATTAGAAGGAAGAAACAGGTTGCATCATGTTTAGACTGAAAGAAATCCCAGGGGTATTAATCATAACCCAACAATAATCTAGAATCTCAATTTATTATTATTTGTAATCTACTTAAGAAATCGATAACTGTGTATTGGCTATTATGTGTTACTTCCCAAACTATGCTTTTTCATTTTTGGGGCTATGATAAGAAAGAAATATAGCCGTGCGATTGCACTTGCTTACCATATCACTTCTTTGATATCCACATATACCCTTAGGATTACATAGGCCATATTGACAGCTAAATTTGGGAGCTAGTGACAATCTTTCTGAGTCTCAGCTTTCATCAGATTGCTATGTGCATTAAATGAGAAAATACATCTGAGTTTTATAAACTTTAAATCATAATAAAATATCAGTTGTTAATTAGATTACTTCTCGAAATAACCTTTCCATTCTTTTTTTAAAATTAAGATTTCATAAATTTCTCTTTGGTTTGAAGCCTGACTACATAAGAGCATATTATATGGTTTGGATTTTACTCATTGGGATAGCAGAGAGAAAACTAATGAATTCCATCCAATTTGATACATAAAATGTAATATTTATGAGATGATAGTTTCAGATGTTGAGATGATAAAAAGTAGGAGATCCTTGTTTGAATTTTTAATTTTTTTAAAATCTGAGGAATAAATGCAGGTTCTAAAAATGGCAAGGAAATGTAAACAGAAATTGCTTCTATATATTTTTAATACAAAACTCACATATATTATTATTGACACTGTGCTAATTTAACTTACAAATGTATTCTGACTTTCCAGTTGTAGAACTAATAGCTTAAGTTAAAAACATTACTCTCTTCTTTGTCTCCTCCAAGCCCAAAACAATCAAACAATCAAACAAACACTCCCTGTCAATAATAGCAATGGTGATTTTGAAACACGTACTTTTTGGATTAGTCCTCCAAGTTAAAGAGATTTCAGCAGCTCCATATACAATCCATATATAATACAATGTAGCATAAATGTCAGTTGACTTCGAAGCTTATAGCTTCGAAGCTATAATCAGCTTCATAACCTTTATTCACAGTTGCTGTGTAACTGGAGTTACCTGACCTTCTCAGTTCTTAGGGATTTTCTACTACATGGGCCCACTGTATCTTATGACAGTACCACAGTTTCTCCTTCCTCCTTCAGACTTTCAATTTTCATCTTCCTTATGCATCTTCAACCCTGTGCCTGCATCATGCATGCTAATCCATTCTGAGTCATCCATTCTTTCACTAGACCTGTCAAGTGAGTTGCCCCAAAAGACAATGCTGTTCATCCATGGGGGCCATATGGTAGCATTCCTTCTGCACTTGATACCATCTGTAGTTCCCTGCAGCCAGGAGCAAATCACTTAAGGCTATTAGCCTGAAGGTCATTTAGAAGATTCAAGTAAATGTCTGATTTGAGGAACCTGGGATAGGAGTCCTTTTCCATAAGAGTATATATGATTTTTTGGGCTTCATCAAAGCACGTGGGACTTGGTATTTTAATCTTCTTGGCTGTAGATTCTCGAGTGCGAAAGTCAATATTGATCTAAAAAGAAAGACTCATTGTTAAAAACCTTTCCCATTTATTGCAAGTTTTGTGACATTTTTTGAAGCACCTCAAGGAAGTGGTTTTAAGCCCTCATTTAAATTTAAATTAGTTCAAAAATCTCTTGAATTCTAGGTCAGACCCATACTAGATGTGGATGAGACAGAAAGAAATATCACAAAAAGTTTTTGCTCCTGGGTAGCTTACAGTGTACTTGGAAGATGCAAAAACGGCATACATGAAAATATTAAATATCTTCACAAGGAGACACATTTATCAGGAGGAGTGATGTGGATATTAAAGGTTTACAGGAGAAGAGGTCTCTTTTTGCAGCTTTTTTCTGCTTGGACCAAGAATATTTGGCTGGAAGGTGGCCAACTATATGGAAATGTATTTGCTGCTGCAATTGTATATATTACAGTAGTCTGCATTTTATCCTTATCCAAGATGGGATAGCTCATTAAGGACACTCTGGCATGCAATTCTGGCCAACAAGGCCCTTACTCTTTCTGCCATCCCCATCATAGTTAACTAGATTTGCAGACTTGATCTTTCCATCCTATCATATTTGTGTTCAAATTCTCACAAATATAGAAAATTAAATTATTATTGCACAGAACTATATTAGTATACCTAAATAAGTAGCAGTAAAATCATGTTACCCAAAAAGGATTTCATCGTGCTATATATGTTGAATGCTATTCCTGTATCTAAGTTCCTATATGCATAAACTGATGATAAATTAAATACTCACTTGTTTAGCAGCATCTGTGTGCACAAATGCTTTATATATTTTTTCTGCTTTGTAATGCAAAAGATCAGGCTCTGTTTTTTTATAGTCTTCACAAGCCAGCCAGAACTCAATATTCTCCTCACTGAACTCAGACTTTAGGAAATTTCCAAAGACATCTTGACCAGCTACAAAAAAGGGGGAGAGGGAGGTGAGAAAATTAGTTGGGCCAATAAATGAATAACGCGAATAAATAATTTGTAAGAAAAATACCATTGCACTCTCTATGTACAAAGGCAAGAGATGGCTGCTGTTGAAATGGCTGAGTCATAGTTTATAAAGATGAGAAGAACTTAACGGTTTTCTTCAGGTACACAAGAGGAATCTGGGGCTAGACATGTTTGACCACAATCACACAACGTCTTAGTGGTGGCTATGGAACTGTGTTTTGCCTTGTCTGCTATTTAAATTAGAATTCTGCTATGCTGATTACACAAAAATCTCTTTTCCTATAGATACCAAATCTTAGCCAGAGTATAGGGTGTTTTAGGGAAACAAACACTAACAAAGGGCATTAACATCATGCTGATAATTAACAAATATAATTTCCCCATTCAATTCATATCAGTCAGAAAATGTGATGCCTGTATATTACCATTGTGCCTGATGTACTGATTATATTTGTCAGTGTTATGGAGATTTTCAAATGACCCAGTTCTAGACCATTTGTTTCTTTGGATGAATTAAGTTATATGATAAGATGGATGAACTAGGTTGAACTACTTGATCCTCAAGAAAAACTCCTTAGAGTGTCTGTGGGGAAAAGAGGATGATCTCACTCTAGATAAATAAAGTTCTAATCCCAACAGAATTGCAATGTCCATGGCAAACGCAAGCTGATTTTCTTCTTCTCTCGTTAGAAAATCCCTACAAGTCCCTTTGTGTTTAAAAACTCTTTTATCATATTTATGTTATGACATTTATCATGTTATAATGCAATTGTTCCTTTGCAGGTATTTACTGCCTTGAATGCAACGACAGACTGTGCCTTTGTTTCTGAATCTTTGGAGCTTCTAAAATGCTTGCCACATAAAGCTGGGATGAGTGAGTTAATGAATATATGACTGATAAAATTATTTCTTGAGTAAATAAATCCTGCTCCTTACATCCAACTGTATGAAAATACATTCTTTAAGCAGCTTTCAGAATGACAATTCATATGTTGAGATATTTGGCTTACTTCTAAAAACTTTAAACTTCAGGACCACACCATAATTTTTTTTCTTTCTATTCTTATAAATGATTCATGGAAACACCTCTGATCTTGACAGTTTTGTCCAAAAGACAGTAGCAGAATTGAGGGCTAAGTAAACACTGTATTAGAATGCTGACGTTATCAGTAACCATGGACAGTGTAGAATACAACTATTCACACATATCCTACCCAGAGTACTATATTTTAATGACATCATACAACCTGCTAGGATATTGAACTGAACCCAGATGCATTCAAGAGTTAAGCTCTACTTACTTTGGTTGGCAAGAAGCTTTTCAAAAGATTGAGACCACTGCATTACTTCATCAGCAGAAAGTCTGAAGGGAACAACATTTTTATAAATTAGTAAACCATTTTTTTGAGTAATCACAAACAAATTCAGCACGGTTGCTGTATTTTGGTAACTTCACAAGCTAAGACTGCAGTTCTAATGAATTTTATTGAAATTTACCAATATAAAAAACAAAATGTTCCTTAGAATTGCCGTAGTTATGAAAAACATCTGTCAATAACATTTGAAAAAACCCAAGTAGATATATTCCAACAGTGCAAAAAGAATAAATCTATGCACACTCTTATTTCTACTTAATTTACATTGGTACTGATGTAGTCCAATCTTATTTGACTTGTTACTTATAATAAGTGAAGTTTATTTTGTGCAATATTAGCTCTTGCTATACTACAGTGCACAGGCTGCCCTTGTAACAATAGTTCAATATTTTAGGGTACATACCTGTCCTTGGATTTGGAAGATTTCATTCCAGATTCTAGGTGTGGGATCATGGATCTCAGGTATGCTTTCACGTCCATTCCACTACAAAAGACACAAAAGTTATTATTCATATTTCCTCAATTAAAAAAGAGCACAGAGTAAACTTTTCCAAGGAATAAGGCAATAAGAAATTAGCTGATGCAACATTCTGATGACTTAAGATAGAGCCATTTTTTATGAGTCTAAGTCTGTAGAAAAATCTCCACCAAGTTTGATGTACTTACATGATTTATTTTTTAATACAAGTGAATATTACTTCATAACTCATAACAGGCAATTGTTTTAAAATGGCTAAACTAAACATACATTCTTTTCTATTTATTCTCCATCTTTTTGCCATCAAACATAATCTAAGTTAAAATTCACAAAATTGAGATATTGAATGAACTTACAAAGTTTTTGGCTTCTTTTTCTGAGTTTTGTCATCTAGAAGCAAATGACCACTTCCTTTCAATTCTTTCGGATTAGCAGAGGAAAAGAACATTCCTGGCATTTTGTCTAACCTTGCCGTGGAGATAGGTGCTGCTCGCATGATCCTTGTGCTGCAAATATCTGCTAGTCAACGTCTCTGCTGCTTTATATAGTTAAGCAAACAGGCTCTTGCTGTTCTAAGGAGTCTGTTTTATCAAGTGATGTTACCACAGACACTGGAAGTTCCCCATTTCTTGGCGTGCTGTGACGTGTATCTTGAAAAAAAAAACATACAGTGATGTCTTGTGGTTGAAACTTAAACAAATGGGAACAGGTCACTTGATTAGAAAGAAAGAACATTAAACCTACATAGGCACATACACATATACCACATATCTAAAGTATTAGCAGCATCAGTCTGTGGTTTCTTCTTAAAAATTGCGTATTTCAATAAAATGTTTCATTTACCACATTCATTGTATCAGATAGAAACCCAGCATTACAGATGTTCCCACTCAATGCTTTGGATAGCCCTTGGTATAAAAATTCATCTGATCACAATGCCTTCAAGTCCTTTTTTTCCCCCGGAAACCAGTATAAAGTAAACAAATAGTTTTTTTGTTTGAATAAGAAAAAGAACTAGTGAGAATGAACTGGCCATTTAGGAGTGACCCAAAGAAAACTGATGGGGCTCAAAGACTGATGCCACAAAGGCATATGTTTATATATTTTCTGTTGTGCAGTCCATATTTTCAAGCCAAAATCTTCAATATTATTTATGTTTATTAATCTAACAACCTCTCATTCTTCTAGATCATTATGGGTAACTTGTGTTAGAGAAAAATGATGTGAAATTTATTTTTTTGAAATTTATTTTTAATGGCATACTATTATTATCCAAATATACTGACAATTTCCAAAGTATGTTTCTGCATAATAATAATTAACCTTTCCTTTGGATACTAGCAAGCCTTATAAGAATTTACTAGTTCTTAAATAACAGCAGCAATAAGAGCAAAGGTTGTGGGGTCACATAAATTTGGGAAAGAATTGGGTTAAAGTTAAATATGTTTCTTAAATAGGGTACTGCAGACCTTCTAAGAACCTCTAGTCATTAATGTACATCATCAATCTCTACAAGATTTCTAACTTTTGATAACTGACACTTTTGGTGGGGAAAATGGTTTGCAGAAATAATGTTCTCTCTATACCACATTAGAAAACTCTGGCCTGAGGTAAAAATAAATATTTACCTCATGAATTAAGGAGTTGCTGTAAACCTCACAGCATTTTGCTACTCAGTATAGTCTTTCAAGCTCAAGCACTTGCAAGCAATCACAACTGTACCTTACCAAGCCCAAATAAAGAATTAAAATCCTAAAATAAAAGGTTCCTCTGAAATATTACAATTAGCTGTTGGAAATCATCTTGATAGTCCAATAACTTTACTCTCTCAAAGGTTCTTTATTAATCCATGCAAAGTCTATGTGGGCAAGTTTAGGCAAGTTTAGTCAGCAAAGTTCCCTATTGATTTCACACAGAGTGGCACTCTCTGACCCTCTTTGTGGGATTCATTAAGAAAAGGAAAATTATCGGGGCTGGCTGTAGCCCAGTGGATAGGGTGCCGGTACACCACATGGGAGGCCCCGGGTTCGGTTCCCAGGGGCCTCTCTGAGCGGGGCAGGCCACCATGAGGGGGCAAGCCACTATGGGCGGGGTAGATCCGCCACGGGCAGGGCAAAGCCGCGACGGGCAAGGCAAGTCGCCCATGAGCAGAACGGAGCCACCCGCGAGCACAGCAGAGTCGCCCCCCAGCGGGGCAAGCCACCTGTGAGTGGGCAAGGCCGCCACTCACCAGTGAGCTGACTCGGTGCGTAGCCGCAATGGGACGAGACAAAGCAGACACAGAAGAACGCAAAAAAAAAAAAA
>PVKH010005701.1:0-21795 GCA_004027955.1 Chaetophractus vellerosus | reverse complement strand
CTTGCTGGTTAGAAGCAGTGTGGCAAAAGTGGAAAGAACTTGGATTTTAGAATCAGTTTTATTACCTGTGACCTTGGACTGGTTATTTTAACTTTGGCGAGCCTTGGTTTCCTCATCTGCATAATAGGCATATCTATCTCCTAAAGGCTGCTATGAAGATGAAAGGGAATGATGTATGTACTCAACATTGAGTAGACTTGTGCCTCGCACTCAGCAGGCACGCCTTACCACTATCCTTCTCATCCCACCGTCAATAACATCATTCCAATAATGAAAAAATTTAAATCTCCCCCTCCTCCCATCAAAGCTCTACCCGGAAGCTCCCATTCACTCTACAAATGATTTGGCTTCAAGTTTAGAATTGGCAGATCATTATGGTCTCTGCATTAAATGCCCAAAGTAGTAGATTTGCCACTGGGAAAATCTGGCTCATGAGTGACTAACTGATGATGATGTTGTGGGTCGTTACTGTTAGAGATGATGATAATGTTCAAACTCTAAATTCCAGGTCTCTTTCTTGTAGAATTAAAAATGGAGTAACAATAGATGCAAGTTACCTGGAGGATTCAAATGGGAAATTCATCATTTCCATATTATAGTTCCCACCTACAGTTGCCCCGATCTGTAGGGTAAAAACATCTTATTTAAATTCCTCCATAGAGACAATATTTAGTGATATTTGGAAAATGCACTTTAGTGTGTGTGTGAGTGAGTGATGGGGGTTGGACAGAGGAGAGATTTAAGGGAAAATAATCAAGTGCTTTCTTCTACTTTTAGAAGATAGAGAGCAAGAGTTATAATGTATAAAATCTACTTTGAGATCCCATCTCACAATCTTGAGTGTAATTAAGTTTTGTAGTAAATTTTAGGATATACGACTTTTCTTTTTAATAAAATGTATCTTTTGTAAATCAGTACTATGTATTTTTCCAATCTTAATTTTTAAAAATAGAGAATGATAAATGCAGGCAAATTAGAATTTCTCACAGTGTATTCTCTTTTTGTGCACAAGATTCCTATGTTGTAACAGAACCAAGCCATGTTAATATTCACTAAGAGAATTATTACAGGCTATGAAAGGGGTGATGTTAAATTATTATATATAAAGAGACTTGAATAAATCTGCAATTTGAAAAATAAAAAGAATATTCATGTAAACTATGCTCATATCGATTTTCAAAACATATGCAGAGCTCTTTGGATATATTTTGTACTATGCAGTTGTTATTCTGCTACTATTAATAACATCCTTAATTTATGGAAACTTTTCAAAGCATTTTCCCATCTTGTTATTCTTACAGAATACAATAAATTAGTAGGATAATTTGTTCTCAGTTTAGAGATGACAAAATTAACCTTTCCCAGACAATAGTAGTATCCACTGAAATAAAAACTAAAGAATAAAAAAAGGTCTTTAGCTAGTGTTCTCTGTTCTTAAGCTATTGGGAATTTACAAATTTAGCAACAGTGGTTCCAAATGTAACCTTTAAAATTGCTTTTAGCAGTCTTTTTTTGGTTATTGTTCATTTATTTTTATTTACTACAAATACCATTATTGTAAATGATTTGACAAAATTGTTGGATTCTCTGGTTCACAGAGAGAATAAATTCTGTTCTGGCATCAAAATTTAAAATGTGTAGAGAACATGTGTATATGATTTTTATAGTTTAAGTAAATATTATTTATTTTAAATTAGTGCCTATGAATGGAAAACATCTTTCTAAAAATAGGAGAATATAGAAAAATAATCTATCTGAATTTATATATAATTTTATTTATATATAATATATTTATTCTTCATTATGTATATCGCTATATATTTTTAAAGTATAATACTATATTTATTTCATTTATTTGGAATATAATTTATCATGTTTGTTTCCTAGTAAGGATTTAACAGGGAAGCAACATGAGAAGATGAAGGTGTTATTTCCATTTCAGAGATGTCAACATTGAGGCTTGAGAGGTTAATTATCTTGCCCAAAATTTCACAGCTGGTAGGTGCGCAAAGCAGGGTCAGGATTCACACCAGATCTTTCTAAGGATTCCAAGGTCCATTCCACCAGGCCTTGCTACTTCCCATTCGATTTTTGCTAATGCTTTAATATGTTATTTCAAGGCTTCCAGAATTTCTTTAATTCGTTTGCACTCTCATCATTGCACAAATGACTTATCCCTTTCTAAATGCCTGCACATAATGGAGCCTTCCTCATCTTTCCTAAGAAGATGATGCTTTTAACTGTCAATAGTAATGATATTTTAGGGTATAGAAAGCTAATTTCCGGGAGAAATTACCATGCAAACCCTGAGATGGAAAGAGTGAGGTCCCAGGAAATGACCAGTTTAAATCCTAGCAAACTACGGAGAGGAAGAACACGAGAGTTTATGATCTCTGATTTTGAAATCCACCGGGTAAACCTTCAAGATTTAATATAAATCACAGTCCCCTCACTGTGAGATCCCTGCAAAAAGGCAGTCTCTGGTCAATAAATAGAAAGCTTAACCATATTTAACCATATTCATTTTCTTTCATTTGAAAAATGCATGATGGAATTCTGAATACTCTGGACCCAAGATTCACATAGAGTTAGAGATGTTGGATTGCAGGGGATAAAGAAGAAATCATAATAATGTGACTCTCTACTCTCTGACAATGGCCAACATTCAAAGTTTGGAGTTACCTGCCTCAGCAATTGTTATGTGACCTGTTAGATTCCATATCAAGGAAAATTTTCTGAGTAAAGCCTGGTCAAAGATTTAGGACTGTCAAGCATGACATTTACCTTATTTTAAATTACTTTTCTGTTGAGATGTTTTTGCAGTTGTCATAAAGAAGTGTTACATTTGGGGGAAAGTGTGTGTAAATTGATAGTTGGGATGTAGAGGAACAGTTAGTGAACTGCATGTGGGTCATAACGTCAACTTTGATTTGGAGCATCAACATATTGTCTTCTTTTTTTCATCTCTAAGAGGACCTTGCTTATTTTCTTGCTTTTTATGTGACAGAATCATAGAATTTTTACTGATGAAAGTGCCCTTAAGTGATCACCTTCTTTACTCTGCATTTTCCAAATGAGAAAATCAAAACCCAAAGAGGTCGCCTCTGTACATGTTAACAATGCCATTGTCTTGAACTTCCAGGTCTAGCTAAAAAGATTCATGTCATTTTTGAAAAAAAACTATCCACCGTGCCCTTCTCTGTACCCAGGGGATACAGGGAAAAAATCACATTCATCTCCAAAACTTTAATTCTAGGATACTTTTCTTTCATGTCAAATAAAACAAGTTTAGTTAATTACATAAGTTGGAGGGGGGCACTAAGATATATATGGTAACTTGGATATATACATTATTATACTTTTTTATTTTTATAAGTTTTCTTTAAAAATACTTGTACACTCATGATAACACAATGAGAAAGTAGCTCTATGAAGTGAGAATCACCAATAAATACAAAATTATTAAATTTTGCTATTGGAGTAAATATCTTTTCCAATATATCAAGCAAAAACACTGTAAGGTATAGTGATTTGATGCTTAGGATATAATATAACTTCTTACTTAAATTGTTTTAATTGATGTTTTTCCATAATTTAATTTATTTCTCTTTCCTAGACCAATTAATAAATTTTTACATTGCTGATATGCAAAGTTACCATGTTTTATATTCATATAGCAAAATGTGCTAGGTCAAGAAAATTTGGACAATTTTCTTGAATGTTTAGAAATTAAAATAGTTTAGGGAACATTCCCTTATTTTTAAAGCACCATCTTCATGAAATAATTTCTACCACTTAAGTATTGTTTCTGGGAGCATGCTTCCAGTAGGAGAAGGAATTTTTAAAAGATCATTCCTCTTTTAAAAATAAACTACCAGGAAGTCTAAATCAGCCTTCAGAAGAAAAATGCAACGTCTTGTTTCTTTCCTAGCCTGAGAAGGGAGTGTACTAGTTGTCCAGACTGACTGGATATAGGACTGTATAACTCAATTCTCCAATGCATTTAAAAATATACTGAGAGCTCTCTGTATTTGAATTTTTAAAAATGAGCTCTTACGCAATAAAATTGCATGCCAAAAAAGTGATTTAAATAAAATATGGGAAACAAAATAATCAAATCAGAAAAGTGCATATCCAGTTTCATTTCTGAACAATTAACCAAAATATTCTTAATACAATGTTTTTTCTTTCTTTCACTTTTGCATTTTTTTTTTCAATCTGTAGAACCCAAATTCTTGAACTTGGCAGAGTTAAGCCCTATCACCTGAAGATACATGTGCTATTACTGTATAAGAAAATAAATACAAAAATATTACTTATCATGCAAACATCTTTGGGTTCTTTGCTTTTTGAAATGAAAACAGAAAGAAGAGATTACCTGACACACAGAGGTAATACCTGTCCTGGACCGAGAACTCTATTTCAATAAACTCGCACAGATTCTGTGAGAGAGGCTTAAACAGTTTCTTCTCCAAGTCCTCCTTCACCAATGATGACATCTCCTCCAGTTCCACTTGGCCTGATGTCTTGGCTCAAGCTCGCTCCGTCTCTCCTTTTTCTCCCTAGATTTCTTGTTTTGGTACGCTGCTCCTTGGTGAGTCCTGCCCACCTCTCAGCCCTCACTCTCTTAACTTCTTATTCCCAGACAGAAGCCAGGTTCCGGAGAGCTCAGCGTGGTCAGACCCCTCGCTGCGGTATCAGCCCAGTGGCAGCCGCTGCAGCAGCAGCCAAAATACAGCAGCGGCACTGGTCCCACTGTCACTCTTCAGCATCCAGCCTCGAGCAGGCTTGCTCTCTGGAGCTCTCCTGTGGTTTGTGGATGGGGGGACATATATATGAACACCGGCAGATATACTTGTGGAGTCCCTTGGTTATTCCAGTCTCGCAGCCTTTCTTCCTTTCCCATCACTATGCAGAGAACGACCACTGCTTCACTTTGTTTCCATTATATAAATCAGCTGTCTGGCTCTATTGATTGGGATCATCTTCCATTAAGAACTTTGCTGTCATTGGCAAGGGAGAAAGCATCCGTACTTGCTCCCGACACTTCCAACAAGTCCCTTTTCCTCCTTCCTTTGTCCTTTTGCAGTGCATTCACACCTTTGCTTCCATGAGAATACGCACCGATCCCTGGGTTCAAATCATTTTTAAAATGGAAGTTTTAAATGGACTCACTTTGATACTATTTATTTTTCCACTCACAAAGAAAAGTTTACCAGGCACCTGCCAGGTCAAAATACTGCATTTGTTTCTTGGGAGTGTTCATTCATCCACTCAGTAATTTACAAATATTTACTAAAATAAGGACTAAGTCAATCACTAAGTCTTGTAATGACTTCTTTTAGTTTTTGCATAGCTGCTGTAGCAGTGATATATCCTAGCAGATGGGATGGACAACTGTTGGTCAGTCTTACCAATCAGCTTTCCTATACCAATATCCATTAGTTTTTGTAGTCCTGAATACATGGCCTTTAGTTGTGAGAATCTCAATTTCATTTCTGGAGGAAATATTGAAACTTTCGCTGTAAGTCTTTAAGAAAAGAGTGTGCGTGTGCACAGGTGTGCCAGTGTGTGTGTATGTGTGTGTGCGTGTATGTTGTGACGATTTAGCTAAGCTCCAAATGGATGTTTTTTGTGAGGTGTTTCTGTTGTTTCCATTTGTTTTCATCGGACGATTGTAAGAGGTATTACAGAGTACAGTCCTATCCTTGAAAGGAAAAGTAATGCAGCTCCTTCTTTTTCTGACCATTCTTCCCCCGACATTCTAACAGTCACTGACGAGAACTTGCGGAGGCACCTGACATCTCAGACTTCAGTTTATCACTAATATTGCAGAATGTGTCATGATAGGCAGGTTTCAGTGGTTTGTTTCAATGCCAGAGTCCTCTTTTGCTCAGAATTCTGGTGCCACTTTAAAGCATTGGATTTGCAGAGGCAGTTTCCTTTTAAAAAGAAATTTTAAAAATCTTTCTATGAAAAAATACCTTTCTGACTATATAAACACAAACTCTTTTTCAGGTAAGGTTTTCTAGTCTTTTCAGGTAATTTTACAAAATTTTGAAATTTTATGACATAAAGTATACTGTATACTTCTGTATACAGTAGAGTAAGACTAATAACAAATGTTTTGTTTTGTTCCATGACATACATGATTTATATTCATTAAGAGGCATTTATGACAAACTGTCATAAGGCAATGAAAATAAAATAATTTCCATAGAATTCCCTCTTTTGTGAGTGCTAAAACATTTATAGCAGTTAGATATTTTGAAATGGATTTTCTCTTATGTTGGAGAGGAGAGGATTTCAAATTTGTCAATGGAGAGAAAGTCATATTACTTGATATGCAACTCATCATAACCAATTTATAACAATAGCTAACAACCCTTACTATATACTAGGTACTCTTCTAAGAGCTTTACAGATATTGGCTTACTTAATCTTCATAGCAATCCTCTGAGGTAGGTTTTATTGTTATTCAGATTTTACACCTGAGGAAATTTAGGTACAAGTTACCAGTTACTTGCCCAAAGTCACGCTGTGGTGGAGATGGATTTGAACGTCGTGGGTACTCTTGCCCCATAGTTTGTGCTCTTAACCATTATGCCATTTTGCCTTGTTCCAATTTGACCATGAGTAGTATTTTTAAAACTTCGATTCCAAATTGTAGACAGATTTCTTAGGATATTTTAACCTGTAAACAAAGGTACCATTCTCTTGTTGCCATCTTTTTTTCAATTGTCTTTCCATTCTTCGACCTTTCAATACTGCCTGTGTCCATTTGATACCAGGAGCTCAGTACTGGTAAAGATGAGCTCCCCCATATTAAGTGCTTCATAAACATCTCTTAAAAGAATGAATGAATGTCATTTTATTAGGCTTAAAGAAAGGTGTTACTGTTCCCCTTTCTATGCTAAAAGCCCCAAATGGAACCAGACGTTTATGGTCCAAATAGATAGGAAATCTGTTATTTTTCTTTGCCTGGCACTCTTCTCCTTTTTTCTTATAGAAGAAGGCATTTTTCCTGTAGACAAGTCATCCCATGTAGTAGAGGTAGAGCTGCTCCCCCTCCCCTTACTTGACCACAGAAATGAGTACATGACCCTGGCTTAGTCTTGACTAATCAGAGGACTCTTTTCATTGGCTTAGGGCTGTGCATATAATTCAAGCAGGATTGTGCCAGTTATTAACTTACTGTCTCTCAGTTCCAAATCCAATCTTCTCTGCCTTGCTTGGTGATCTTGGAGCTGGGCCCTGTAAGCATTTCTCCTTTGCCTGCTAGCGGAATGTTAAACTTCATTAGTAGAAGGCAATGGGGTGACACTGCAAGGGAGATACTTCCCTTCCAGACCTTCTAGGTTCTGGTCCTCCTTTCTGACCATTCAGGGTGGGAGCCCAGCAACTGCATGGGGGGGGGGTCTAGCTGTGCCCTCAGAACATGCTGTTGCCATCAGCAGACACTTTAGAACTGCTTCTGCTCACCCATCTCCCTCTGCAACAAGGGGCTGCTTCTGCAGAGGAGTCACAGCCTACCCACGTCCTCCAACAATGGCCGCAGCTTCTGCAGACTCTGGCCTGTGCCCTTTGGCCACTTTCTTTACCACCAGCAGGCTTCACAGAGGTCTGAATCTCAGCCTGGGGATGGGGGTGAGGGGTGGGGGACTCTTCTAGTTCTTGGTTCCTTTACTGTTGCTCCTCCATCCTTAACCTAGAGTTAGTGCTTGTTCTTTTGTACCTGCTACTTCTGGACCTGTGAGAGTCTTTGTTTATTTTGTTGTTGTTGTTTTTGTGTTTTTTAACCCCTTCTAATAAAAAAATGGGGTGTGTGAACTTTTAGTAGTTAACTACCTTCTACTGTTCTAGTTAAAAATTATTTTATATTAAGTTTTCTCTGTTCAAATAACTATCATGGTTTCTGTCTCCAGGCTGATATGAGTCCAATCAGGTTCCTTTTTGAAAATTTACACAGAGATTTTGGTGAAAAAAAAAAAAAAGAAATGATCTCTCTCTTCTTTTTGGATCACGACCTGTAAGGATAAAATAGGCTGTAGCTGCTTGAGGACATTTTCCCCAATCTCAGCAAGCTATTTTCGGTTCAAAAGAAAAGAAAAGAAAAGATGAGGTCATCAAGCACAGAGAGATAAATAGACGTGAGAGACAAATTCAGATGACATCCTTTGACCCTTTTTTGGATTCTGTCACGTGAACCAATTAATCCCTATTCTTTTTTAAGCAAGTTTGAGTTAGATGCTTGTTTCTTGAAATTGAAAGAACACTCTATTATATAAAGTAACTTTGTCACAAAAGAAGAAGGCACTCTTATTCATGGAACATTATCTTTTCATTTTAGTTTGAATAATATCTTTACTTTTTAAGATGTTATTTGTAATATACAGGAGGCAGTGCCTGCACCCTACCTGCTGTCAGTCCTCCCACAGCTGGGACAAATCCCCACTGAAGGAGGATAGGGGTGCTGCATCAGTGTCCACCACAGGGGTACCTAACCTAGTCTGGGGAATTGGAGTGGGCCTCAAAGTGACTGCTGAGCTGATATCTGAAGCTCGTGTTAAAATTTCCAGGCAAAGAGGGGATATATTCATTTGGTCATTCATCAGACACTGAGTCTCTACTTCTTTTATACAAGGTATCATGGTGGATGTTAGGGCTACAAAATTGAACAAACTACCTTACTTTGAAGAAGGTTGTATTAGTCAGCCAAAGGGTTGCTGCTGCAAAATACCAGAAATTGGTTGGTTTTTATAAAGGGTATTTATTTAAGGTAGAAGCTTATAGTTACCAGGCCATAAGGCATAAGTTACCTCCCTAACCAAAGTCTATGGCCACCGTGTTGGAGCAAGATGTCTGCCAAAGTCTGCCAGGATTCAGGCTTCCTGGGTTCCTCTCTTCCTGGGGCTTGCCCCTCTCCGGGCTCAGGCTTGCTTCTCTCCACAAGGCCAGCTGTAGACTATCAGGCTAACAGCTTGTCTCTTTTGCCCGGGGATTCTCTCCTTCCTCAGGACCAATCTCCTCTGTGTGCTTGCTTCCCCAGGCTCCAGCATTAAAACTCTAAACTCCCTTTTCTGCGGTGCAGTTTGTCTGAGTCCCCACCCACCAAGGGGGTGGGGATGCAACGTCCTACTGATGTGGCCCAATCAAAGCCTTAATCATTATTTAATCAAGTAAAAGTAAAACCTCTGAATCCAATACACTCTAATAGCTCAGAGGAAAAGACCAGTTTAAAAACATAATCCAATATTTCTTTCTGGAATGCATCAATAATATCAAACTACTACACAGGTCGTGTTAGGGAAACTTTTACATTTTTTCCTAGACCCAACTAATCTGAAGCTTTTTGAACACAAGAGGCCACGCCTGCCTTGTTCACCACTGTATACCCAGCAATAGCTCCCAGTTACTACTGCAATTGACTCCCCTGGATTTCCAAACATGTCCATCTAACATTGTTTACATGTGTTCTTTCTGATTTCTTTTTTGTTTTGTTTTTGTTTTTTCAGCTGACTTTTTTTACTTTATTTTGTACATTTAATAATTGAAGATATAAACAATTAAAAAGTAAAAAGTAAACACAGATGAATAAATATATACATTTCTCAATTAAATGTACTAGATACATACAAATTTTTTTTAATCAAACAATATGTTACACAATATATTTGGTTCATGGTAATGCATTCATACAGTGTTTGTCCTTTTGTGTCTGGCTTGCTTCGCTCAACATAATGTCTTCCTGGTTCATCCATGTTGTCATATGCTTTACGACTTCATTTCTTCTTACAGCTGCTTAATATTCCATCATGTGAATAGACCACAGTTTGTTTATCCATTTGTCTGTTGATGGACACCTGGGTTGTTTCCAACTTTTGGCAATGGTGAATAATGTTGCTATGAACATCGGTGTGCAGATGTCTGTTTGTGTCACTGCTCTCAGTTCTCCTGGGTATATACCCAGTAGTGGTATTGCCGGGTCACATGGCAAGTCTATATTCAACTTCTTTAGGAAATGTCAAACAGTTCCCCACAGTGGCTGTACCATTCTGCATTCCCACCAACAATGAATAAGTGTTCCTATCTCTCCACATCCTATCCAACACTTGTAGTTCTCTGTCTTTTTAATAGTGGCCACTATTATAGTTGTGAAATGATACCTCATTGTGGTTTTGATTTGCATTTCCCTAATCATGAGTGATGTTGAACATTTCTTCATGTGTTTTTTTTTGCCATGTGTATTTCCTCTTTGGAGAAGTGTCTATTTAGGTCTTTTGCCCATTTTTCAATTGGGTCGTTTGTCTTTTTATTGTTGAGTTGTAACATCTCTTTATACCTGGATATTAAACCCTTATCAGGTATGTGATTTCCAAATATTTTTTCCCATTGAGATGGCTGCCTTTACACCCTTTGAAAAAGTCCTGTGAGGTGCAAAAGTATTTAATTTTGAGGAGGTCCCATTTATCTATTTTTTCTTTTGTTTTACGTGCTTTGGCTGTAAGGTCCAAGAAACCACCATCTACTACAAGGTCTTGAAGATGTTTCGTACATTTTCTTCTAGTAATTTTATGGTCCTGGCTTTTATATTTAATCTTTGATCCATTTTGAGTTGATTCTTGTATAGGGGGTGAGATAGGGGTCCTCTTTCATTCCTTTGGTTATAGATATCCAGTTCTCCCAACACCATTTGTTGAAGAGACTGTTTTATCCCTTTAGCGTGGATTTGGTAGGTTTGTCAAAAACCAGTTGACTGTATAGGTGAGGATTTATTTCTGGGTTCTCAATTCTATTCATCTGATAGATGTGCCTATCTTTATGCCAGTACCATGCTGTTTTGACCACTGTAGCTTTGTAATATGTTTCAAGGTCAGGCAGTGAAATTCCTCCTGCATCGCTCTTCTTTTTTAGAATGCTTTTGGCTATTCGGGTGCACTTACCCTTCCAGATGAATTTGGTAATTGCCTTCTCTAATTCCCTAACGTAAGCTGTTGGGATTTTGATTGGTATTGCATTGAATCTATGAATCAGCTTGGGTAAGATTGACATCTTCATGATAGTTATTCTTCCAATCCATGAACATGGAATGTCTTTCCATTTGTTTAGGTCTTTAAAAGTTTCTTTTAGCATTGTTTTGTAGTTTTCTGCATATAGGCCCTGTACTTCTTTGGTTAAATTAACTCCTAGGTATTTGAGTCTTTTTGTTGCTATTGAAAATGGAATTTTCCCCCTGATTTCCTCCTCAGTTTGTTCAGTACTAGTGTACAAAAACATTACTGATTTTGCGTGTTGATCTAGTATACTGCCACTTTGCTGAACTTATTTATTAGCTCAAGTAGTTTTGTTGTGGATACTTCAGGATTTTCCAAGTACAGGATCATGTCATCTGCAAACAGTGAGAGTTTTACTCCTTCTTTTCCTATTTGGATGCCTTTAATTTTTTTTTTCTTGTCTAATTTCCCTAGCTAGAACTTCTAGTACAATATTGAATAACAATGGTGACCGTGGGCATCCTTGTCTTGTTCCTGATCTTAGAGGGAAAGCTTTCAACCTTTCCCCATTGAGTATGATGTTGGCTGTGGGTTTTTCATATGCCTTTCATCATATCGAGGAATTTTCCTTCTACTCTATCTTTTGAAGTGTTTTTATCAAAAAAGGATGCTGGATTTTGTTGAATGCCTTTTCTGCATCGATTGAGATGATCATGTGTTTTTTTTCCTTCAATTTGTTAATGTGGTGTATTACATTGATTGATTTTCTTATGTTGAACCAGCCTTGCATACCAGCAATATATCCCACTTGATCAAGACGTATAAGTCTTGTGATATGCTGTTGAATTTTATTTGCAAGTATTTTGTTGAGAATTTTTGCATCTATGTTCATTAGAGAGATTGCTCTGTAATTTTCTTTTCTTGTAGAATCTTTATCTGGCTTTGGTATTAGGATGATGTTGGCTTCATAAAATGTGTTGGGTAATTTTCCCTCCTCTTCAATTTTTTAGAAGAGTTCAAACAGGATTGGTGTTAATCCTTTTTGAAATGCTTGGTAGAATTCACCTGTGAAGCCACCTGGTCCTGGACTTTTCTTTGCTGGGAGATTTTTGATGAAGGATTCAATCTCCTTAAATGTGATTGGTTTGTTAAATTCTTGTATTTCTTGTAGCGTCAATGTAGGTTGGTTTTGCATTTCTAGAAATTTGTCCATTTTATCTAGGTTTCTAGTTTGTTGGTGTATAGTTTCTCATAATATCCTCTTATGATTCTTTTTATTTCTGTGGGGTCATTTTTAACCCCCCCACCCACCGCTCTCATTTCTAGTTGTATTAATTTGCATCTTCTCTCTTTTTTTCTTTGTTAGTCTAGCTAGGGGTTTGTCAATTTTATTGATCTTCTCAAAGAACCAGCTTTTGGTTTTGTTGATTTTCTCTATTGTTTTTCTGTTCTCATTTTCATTTATTTCTGCTCTATCTAATCTTTATTATTTCTTTCCTTCTGCTTGCTTTGGGATTGGTTTGCTGTTCTTTTTCTAGTTTCTCTAGTTGTTCAGTTAAATCTTTGAGTTTAGCTCTTTTTTGTTTTTTAATATAGGCATTTAGGTCCTCTCAAGACTGGCTTCGCTGTATCCCATAAGTTTTGATACTTTTTGTTCTCGTTTTCATTTGTCTCAATATATTTACTGATTTCACTTGCAATTTCTTTTTTGACCCACCAATTATTTAGGAGTGTATTGTTCAGTCTCCCCACATTTGTGAATTAATTTTTTTCCTGTTATTAATTTCTAATTTAATTCCATTATGATCTGAGAAGGTGCTTTGTATAATTTCAATCTTTTTATATTTATTGGGAGCTGCATTGTGACCTAACATGTGGTCTATCCTGGCAAAAGATCCACGGGCACTGAGAAGAATATATAACCCACTGAGTTTGGATGCAGTGTTCTGTTTATGTCTGTTAGGTCTAACTTGTTTATAATATTGTTCAAGTTCTCTGTTTCCTTGTTGATCTTCTGTCTAGTTCTATTTAATGATGGGAGTGGGGTGTCGAAGTTTCCAATGATTACTGTAGAAATGTCTATTTCTGCCTTCAGTTTTGCCAGAGTTTGTCTCATATATTTTGGGGTTTGTAGATATTTATGACTGTTATATCTTCCTGGTGGATCGTCCTTTTTATTAATATATAATGGCTTTCTGTATCTCTTATAAGTTTTTTGCATTGAACATCTGTTTTTTTCTGATATTAGTATAGCTACCCCTACTCATTTCTGGTTACTATTCGCGTGGAGTATCTTTTTCCAACCTTTCACTTTCAGCCAGTTTATATCCCTGGGTCTAAGGTGCATTTCTTGTAAGCAGCATATGGATGGTTTGTGTTTTTTTAATTCATTCTATCAGCCTGTATCTTTTGATTGGGGGGTTTAATCCATTCACATTCAATGATAGTACTGTAAATGCACTCTTTACTTTCTCTATTTTGTTCTTTGGCTTTCATATGTCATCTTGTTTTGTCTTTTTACTCTTTTGGTTATCCTTTCTGCTATTCTTTCTTCTATACTCTCCTCCAAGCCTCTCTCTCCTGTCTTTTTCTTTCAGGTTCTAAGGCTTCCCTTAATATTTCCTGCAAAGGTGGATTCTTTTTTGCAAACTCTCTTAGTTTCTGTTTGTTTTATGAATGTTTTATACTCACCTTCATATGTAAAGGACAGTCTTGCTGAATAAAATATTCTCAGATGGCAGTTTTTCTCTTTTAGTTTCCTAATTGTATCATACCACTGTCTTCTTGCCTCCATGGTTTCTGAAGAGAAATCTGTGCTAAGTCTTACTGGATGTCCCTTGTCCGTGATTGTTTGTTTCTCTCTTGCTGCTCTGAGAATTTTCTCTTTATCTTTGCCATTTGACATTCTGAGTAGTATGTGTCTTGGCATAGGTCTATTTGGATTTATTCTAATAGGGGTACGGTGTGCTTCTTGGGCATGTAAGTTCATTTCTTTCATGAGAATTGGGAAATTTTCAGCTGTTATTTCCTCAAATACTCTTTCTGCCCCTTTTGCCTTCTCTTCTCCTTCTGGAACTCCCATGACACGAATGTTGTTGCATTTTGTGTTGTCATTCAACCCTCTGAGCCCCTGCTCAATTTTTTCCATTCTTTTCTCTCTCTGTTTTTTTCTCTCTTCAATTTTAGCTTTTATGTCTTTGGTATCATTTATTCTTTCTTCTCTCATTTCGAGTCTGCTGTTGTACGCCTCAAATGTGTTTTTGATCTCACCTGTTGTGTCTTTTATTCCCATGAGCTCTGTTACTTTTCTGTTCAGCGTTTCAAGTTTTTCTTTGCGTTTGCTCAATGTCTTCTTGATATCATTTATCTCTTTAACTATAGTGTCTTTCAACTCATTAATCTGATTTTGGAAATTTGTGCTCATCTTGCTGATTAGTTCTCTCAAATTCTGCATCTCTTCCGGGACTTTGATGTATTCTTTTTCTTGGGCCATGTCTTCTATTTTCTTAGTATGGCCCAAAAATTATTGCTGGGTTTTAGGCATCTGGTCAGGATGTAGTTGACTCAGATGTTCAATCTCTTTCTCTTTTATAGGGATTTAGTGGCAGGAGGCTGTGAATTACCACAGCTCATTGATTTTTGGCTCGACCTGGATTGTTAGGATAGTCCTGCTGGTTGCTCAAAACTGGGCGCTGGACCCAGTAATTGGTTGTAGAGTTGCTTCCTAGGGCTTTGGGCAGGGAGGCTATAGAGGCCAGGAAAAGCCTCTCCTACTTATTTTTTATTTTCTTATGTGCACTCTCTTGTTCTGCAAGGAGATGGCGCTCTTTGACAGCTCTCAATTCAATGCCTGGTGGGAGTGCATTTGTTGTAACACAGCCCTGATCAGTGTGGTAGAGCTTCCTGTCTGGAGGCTAGGAGCCTTGTAATTCAAACTTTCTCTGAGACAGTTCTCCAGAGTTCTCTGGCAGCCCCCTCCCTATTTCCAGCTAGGAAATATTTCCTCTCCTCTCTGAGTCCTCAACAATCAGTCCCTGTTAGTAGAGAAGAAGATTGGGAGGGTTGTATATCTTTAGCCCCTTGCAGGCTCCAAGGCAAACAATGGCGTAGCCCCACCCAGCCTGGAAGGGTTTCCGGGACACAGCAGACTAAACTTGTGAGTCAAAAGCCGAGTCAGCCCCAGGCGGCAACCCTTTCTTTCCCCTCTCCTGTGGAGTCATCAACAATTAATACAGGCTAGAAGAGAGGGAGATTGTGAGGGTTGGATCTCTCCAGTCCTTCAGGGGCTCCCAGGGCAAACCACCGTGTGGTCCCACCTGGCCTTGAAGGGCCCGTGGGGCACAGCAGCCCAAATTTGTGGGTCAGAACCTGAATCAACCCTAGGCTGTGTCCTCTCTCTCCCCTTTCCCGGGGTGGTAGATCCCTGGAGCCCCCTTTGTCTGTAGTGGCAGGTCTAGAGGCCCGAGAATTCTAAAGAGGCTTTAATGTGGGAGATGGTGCCGGCGGCAGCAGCAGCTGCAGCTGGTTCCAACTCACAGTTCTGTCATTGCGATTTCCCTCTTTTTTCCCTCTCTCTTCTGGTGGTGTGCAGCCTTCACCTGCTGTTCTAAACCCTAGAAGATCTTTTTCGGGGCTGTTTCAGCCTGTCCCTTAGCTATTTTTCTGGAGAAGAGATTCCCATGTCTTACTAGTCCGCCATCTTCCCGGAAGTCTCTCTTTTTGATTTCTACCACCTCCACTCTTGTTCAGGCCCTTATGGTGTGTACAGGGCTCACGGTTTCAGGCCACTCCTTTTACCTTTCCTTCTTCTGTAGGTCTTTGTTCATGGTCAGTTTTAACAGCACCATATCTACCAAGCCTCTTTTGATGCTCTCAACTAAGTGTAGGCTTTCTATTTCTTTAACTGTTGCACTGTTTTGTTTCAAGCTCTCATTGCATACTCTCCCTCTTGTTCTAGTCCTTGTCTTATGTTTCTACTAGATTGTAAGCTCCTTGAGAGAAGGAACCATATTTTAGACATCTCAGTATTCTTAGCTCCTAGCACAGTGCCTGGAAGGTGGTATTCCATAAATGTTTGTGCGGGTTTGTTGTTGTTGTTGTTGTTGTTTCTAAATGAAAATATTTGTTTTTAAAGAAACTTTACATTACATAAATGTTACATTGAAAATATAGAGGATTCCTGTATACGCCACACCCTCCCAGAATCTACACTTTCCTCCATTAACAACATCTTTCATTGGTGTGGTACATTTGTTAAAATTGATGAACAAATATTTGAAGCATTGCTACTAACCATGTTCTATAGTTTACACTATGGTTTACACTTTGTATCACATAATTTTATAGGTTTTGACAAAATGTATAATGGCCTGTATTCGTCATTGTAATATCAGGCAGAACAATTCCAATGTCCCAAAAATGCCCCATGTTATACCTATTCTTCCCTCTCCCTCCCATCCAAACCTCTGGTGGTCACTGTTTTTATATCAATTTTACAAACTCTTCCATTACTAGAATAATAAGTTTACTTTAGTCCATAGTTGCATTGCCCCCTTAGGTTTGTTAATTTCTCAATCTTGAGAATTTTAGGATGCCGAGGCCTACTCTGATTGAGAGGGGTCTTAGATCCCATGGGGCAGATGGATGGAACTGTCTTGCTTGTAGTTGTAGCTACTCTCTGATTTTTTGGGATATGCATTGTCTATCATCATCCTTTTGTTTGTTATAATGTTTGTTGAATGAATTTTAAAAATACTGGATTATAAACCCCTTGAGGGTAGGATCTGTGTTTTACCTCTCTTTACTGAAATATCTACCACAAGGTCTTGCCTAAAGATGATTAATAAATATTTAGTATATTAAGTAAGACTGTAAAGTAGGCAGAATAAGTAGTATATGAGTAATCCCATTTGACAGATTAAAAAACAAACAAACTGAGGATCAGAGAAGTAGATGCTTTTCCCAAGGCCACTAAGCTAGTGTGAAGTGGTAGAGTTGGGAATAGAACCCACATTTTGCTGCCTACTCCAGACTATTTTCCATTACCCATAATTAGGAAAATAGCTAACATAACTGAGTGTTTACTATGTGCCGGGAAGATAAGGGTATATGGAAAAATTGCTTCCAGGGCAAGATCTTATTTTCCATTATATATGCTTTTGAAACCCTCTCAATTTTCATAAGATTAGAAATGTATCATAACCTTTATTGACAACAGATACTTGGATATGACTCCATTATTGATTTAATAAAAGGTGAAGATTTAAAATATGCTCACTGCATGTGATGAGGAATTGAGAGGTATGAGGAATTTAGCATTGTTTTCTTGAAAATGACATATTATAAGTTGATCTGCATCTCTTTGTTTTCCCAGAATTTTTACAGGTTGGGTTTCTTCCAATCATCCCTGCACCACCCTTGGCAATATCTTATGAGCTATTGATAAATTATTAAACTCTGATGCAAACCCAAGTGCCAGGATTAACCATAAGAAGGTATATTAGTCAGGTGCCAGTCCAGAGACAGAAAACAAATTATTTTGACAGGGAAAATGTAATATGAAGAAATGTTAACTAAGTATAAAGAACTGTTAATTTAAATGGTCAAAGAAGAACTCTGCATCATGGACACAGCAGCTACCAGCCCTTAGGTTGAGGGAACAGAAAGAAGAAGTTGAAATTATTAAAACTTAGAAACTTAATGAAACTCAAGCCTTTGAAGAGGGGTAGTGGCTGTTCAGATAAGGGAGCCTGGGGACTGGAACCCTGACCTCTGAGGAGAGGCCTTCAGCTGACTGGTACTAGTCTCTGATATCTATATGTTGGGGTTGCTTCTACAAGTGCTACAGGAAAGCCTGCCCTGCCAGGGTGGACAAGCCTTGCTGGATTGATGCCCACTGGAGGAAGCCGAAGAAAACCCAGAAGACCACAGGAAGCAGACAGGAAGGAGCAGCTTCCTTTTTCCTCTTCCAGACTTGCCAGTCTCTAATAGTGCCCCACAGTTGACAAACCTGATAATGAGCATTGGCAAAGCAGAAAAGTGGCAAAGAACATTGGCAAAGCAGAGTACCAGCTGTAGCATCACAAAGGCACGGATAGAAGGATGGGCTTGAGGCTGAAAGACAGTAGAGTAATACTGCCACATGTAGAGATTTCACTCTGTCTCCTCCATGTACTGGGGGTCTGCAGCTTGTCTGAAAGGCAATATCATGGTGGTTACGGGAACAGATTCTGGAGTCAGTTTGACTGTGTTTGAATCCTGGCTTTGCCTCTTTCTACCTGGGTAACCTTGGGCAAGTTACATGCTTCTTCAGTGCAGTTTCCTTATCTATTGAATGTGGGTAATGATGTTACTTACTGTCTTAGTTTCCTAGTCGCTAAAACAAATACTATACAATGGGTTGGCTTAAACAACAGACATTTATTGGCACATGGTTTTGAAGTTAAGAGAAGTCCAAAATCAAGATGTCAGCAAGGTGATGCTTTCTCCCTGAAGATGGTGGTGTTCTGGGCTGGCCGCCTGCAATTCTTAGTCCTTGGCTTTTCTGTCAAATGGCAATGCACATGGTGATGCCCTCTCCATTCTCCTATGGGTTCCATTGACTTCTAGCTCCTTCCTGTGACTTTCTCTCTCTGTGTGCCTGAATTTAATTTTTTCTGTAGAGGACTCAAGTAATCTGGAATAAAACCCAACCTGATTCAATTCGGCCACATCCAAACTGCAGTAACAGCTTCAAGACATTCTTTTTACAATGGGGCCACAACCACCAGGATGTGGACCAAGGCCAAGAACATGTCCAAACTGGGGTACATAATTCAATCTGCCACACCTACCTCACAGGGTTGTGGTAAGAACTAAACAAGTTAACCTTTGTAAAGCATGTAGAGTAGTGCCTGCCACATAGAAAATGCCCACTGCATATTAGCAGTTATTATCTCCCCAGGAGTGCTCATACCAAGTGCCTCATTACTGGAGTCCTGTCCAGGTGCCCTGCATAGCTGGACACCCAAAGTCATGTGCTCTTGGCTCCACTTCCAGGGCTGCCAGCTGCTCTACTGAGCCTTTCTTCCCATCATTTAAACTTCTTCCCTCTCCCAGAGTCAGAGGAGGTAGAAAACATCTAGCTTTCAAAGGGGAGTGAGTTCCTGGCTCTCATCATTGACTGAACAGCAATCCAGAGATTCTGCACTATAAGTATTCATTACTTAATTATTACAAATACATAATGAGCACTCATTCTGTGTCTAGTCCTATGCTACCTTACCCTCAGAAGCACCCAACCTAGTTGAGACAGCCACATAAGAGATTAGAAACTATATGCAGTAATCTATACAATTGTGATAAGAAGTGGTGTCTTAAAAGCACAATAAGTCTTATTTAGAGTTCTAAGATTGATGATATATCAAGCACATTATTCTGGGAAAAGACACTTTGTCAGTGTTGGAGAATATGCTGATGATAGGTCCTTATAGTTCTTTAAAAATATATTTTATACATGCCCATTAGTATATGTTCAATTGGTTAATGGAGAGTCGTAGATAGCATGGCATACATAAGTGTTTTATTCTAAAGTCTGAAGCCTGGTAAATTATATATCATTGCTCAGTCTAACTGCTCTTTATAATCATATCAAATCTCAAATGGAAAAAAAATAACATTAAAGTTAATATTAGATTGGTCACTTGAATTGAATTGAAATGCATTCTGTTTCCACAAAGGTGTCCATGGTTAGGTTTTTGGACTCTGTTAATGTAAAATACCCAAGAAATAAAGCACAGCGTCTCACTTATCAACAGCAAAGACTTTAACCATTTTGGGAGCAATACTACATACAGTACTAAAAAATCCTGTTCAATTTGAATTAGGAAGATAGAAAAAAATTGGACAGGTATGTTATTTCAAACATGTGTTTGGATTAGAAAAAAATGTCATTATTAACAAATATTGCAGTATGAATTAGAAAAACATGTGGCTTATTACACATTTAAAAAAACACAAAGAAAAAGTAATTTAAGAAGACTTAAGGCAGACTACCAAAAATTTTTATTTTAGGTAACTTAGGAGGATGCTATTATAGGGTGTTGTGGTGGTATGGATGCTGAACTTGAATTTAGAAAATGTTGGTTCAAGCCCTGAATCTACCACTTACTGTTTTGGATTACCTTGGCCAAGGGTCCTGTTTTCTCCATAATTTGGATACCTTTAAAATTGAGGGCCTTAGACAAAATTATCTCAAATTTATTATTATTATTTGTTTACAGTATTATCAAATTTTTACGTGTACATAGTTTAAAATCATACATAGTTTCACAAAGCTTGTTTGAAAAACAACCCCTCCCTTGCCATTTTGCTATCCTCAGGTGTTTTTTTAGTATTTCCTTCCATATCTCTAAGTAACATGCTTACATTGCCACTTTTTGGTTTGTTGGTTCTAGGTATAACTATTGACTTCCCATTATATAGTATGAGGATACATCTCTTTCTGAGCTTTTGAACCTTTCTTTTGAACTTCCCAATGTAATTATATTATGCAATTGTTTAGATGAACATTTAATATTTTTATCATTATTGCTATGTAAATACTATTCACAGCTGAACCATTTGGTTCATATAAATATGGTTAATCTTTCTTTCTTGACCCACTTTAAATTTTCCCTGGAGTTTTTAATTTCTTACTCATTCAGTTGCTCAGTTTCCTATGTACTTATTAACTTGTCCTCAATTGTGCAAATATCCTCTCTGTCAGTTATTTGAATATCATCTAAATACATTCAGATATCAGATATTCTATCAATTTTATCTTCTTAAAGAAATCTCTCTTCAGACCTTCTATGCTTGGTCCAACCTGGACTGGTTGCCTCTGAATTGCGACCTTAGCTTGTTCCACAGCTTCATTCATCATTCTGTGGATTACCCTTACCTTTGTCCTGCGCTGGAGAAACATATTTTGAGAGAAAGAGTATAGGGGAGAGGAACATTGTTTTAGATCTTGAATGCCTGGAAATATCTTATTCTTATCTTCCAACTTGATCAACAGTTTAACTAGATCTGGCATTTTGTGACAGAAATAACTTCTTCAGAGTTTGAAAGGCATTGCTTCATTCTCTTCCAGTTCTCAGCATTGCTCTTGAGAAGTGTGATGCCAATAAGATTTCTGATCCTTTAAATGTAACCTTGTTTCCTCTCTAGAAGCTCTAGGGTGGAAATCATTTTCCTTCAGAATCTGAAGGTATCGCTCCATAGTCCTCTTTGTTTCCAAAGTACTGATGTTTCCTGATAATAGACCTTTTTTTTTAAAGATTTATTTTTTTATTTATTACATATCCCCCCCCTTCTGCTTGCTCTTGCTGTGTCCATTCTTCTGTGTTTTTTCTATGTCTGCTTCTTGTCTCCCCCCCGTCTTTGCGGCAACGCGCCGAGTCGGCCCTCCGTGGCGGTTCGAGGGTGGCTCCATTCCGTTTTCACGGGCGGCTCCGCTCCATGTTTTGCGGGCAGCAGTCCTCCATGTTTTTTGCAGGCTGCCCGGCTTCTGCGGTTTTTCACGGGTCTCTTTGCCATGCCTGTGGGGGCTCCGCCCTGCCCGTGGCGCTTTTTGCCTTGCCTACGGCAGCTCTGCCCCGCCTACGGCAGCTTGCCTTTCTCAAGGCCGTCTGCCCACTTGGAGAGGTCCCTGGGAACCGAACCCGGGGCCTCCCATGTGGTACCCCAGCGTGCTCTTATCCACTGAGCTATGTAGCTGGGCCCAATAGACCTTGGTGTACATGAATTTTGGTCAATTGTGCTAGGTACTTAGGGGACTCTT